>MU760083.1:3996-74780 GCA_026770625.1 Nicotiana glauca
AAAATGATTCTATTAATGCCTTACTGCTTTTAAAACAGATTTTAACTATTATTATTAGTTCAAAATTCTAATGAACCTGTAAAGGCATACTGAAATACTGAAGTTTAATGATATGCTAAAAATTAAAATACATGAAATTACTATTTATATTTGTAAATTTCGCCCAATCAAAGATGTACTAGAACAAAAATTTAACAAAAGGCAATTAACGAAACATTTCTAGATTTTTTTTTACATAATAAATTGCTTAAAACTATTTCAAATCTAACTATTAGCTTCACTATTACAATGAATTCTAAGTATTACTAGAACATTATTACAAATCAAGTATCATTACAATCTAAACATGCTAGTAAAACAGTCCGAAAATTACAGTCCAATACAAATATCAAATGATCCTATTGAATATAAATTATCATAGTTAAATTATGTATCTACATGGATCTAATCAGCATAAGACACATATATTGCTAATGAAATTTTAGAACATTAATTGAACTCCTATTTTCATTGCTCAAGCTTGAAGTTACATCAATGTTGAGTATAAATGTGTACCTGAGTAGAAGAAAGTATGAGATGAAGAAGAGTCAGAACTCTATATCAGCAACAGCAACAGGAATCAGTACAGCAAATTTCAATCACAGCCTTAAAAACACCAGAATTAAGTCAAAGCAAAATGTAAACCAGAAGAACACAAATTCGACCAATCCAGTGCAAACTCACAGCATTTTTCGATTAACAGAACCAAAGAAAATCGATTTACAGCCTTCTAATTGCACTAAAGGTCAATGAAACAGAGGATTTTTGGATATTTCTACTAATTCTAATATTTTTGAGTTTTGGAAGTATTGAATTTCGAAAATTTTGATCTATAATGGCAGAAATTACTTGGGAGATATTTCAAATTTTTCAAAACGTTTTTAAAATGAGGCATCTCAATGCCTATTTATAGAATTAGATTTGGAGGGAACTTTAAATTTCAGATTTTATACTTTAGTCCCTCTTTTATTTCACTTATACCCATATTCTTTTACTTGTAATTCAATTAACTAACCTTATTTATGAAGACTTATGCTAACACCCCAATCTAGAATCTTCTAACCTAGTGTAATCCCCTATTTGCCCTCACTTCTCTTAAAAATCTACCCAATTACCCTTACTCTATACCCAAAATACACCCACTTCCTTTGATTTATTACTAATAGCCCTTTTTAAGATCCCCAAAACATCCTTGAAATTTGATTGTTTTTACTAAGTAACCTACCACCTTTTACCCTTTTGCCCCCTGAATTACCGGATTAAACTATCAATTATAACACCCTACTTATTAAAATTAATCAGAACAAATTATTAACTAACTACTAATCGAAATTCAAACAGCTATAACCAATCCTTATACATCAACCATTAACAAATATCAAAAGCTAAAACAATCACAGTGTTCAATTATAAAAATCCAATTTTACTAATCAAGTTATTTACTAAATCAGAATTTAAACAAAATCTATTACTAATTATCCTAATATTAATATCTAATTACTTATTTATTGAAAGTAATCAAACAGAAATTAAAGATGCTATTTTCTTAACAAAAATCAGTAAACCCTAGTAACAAACAGAAATTAAGAGACAAATAACGAAAAATAATTAAAAACATATAAACAATCACATGCAAGAAATAAAAGAAAAAGAAACAGAAAAAAGAAAACTTAGCTTTTCTTTAACCATTGAACAGTCTTTTCTTTCTTGTTTTTTTTTGTTTTTTTTTTTAGTGTCAAAATCTCCAAGAACCAAAGGGGTCTTGTGGCAATTTTAAAAACTTTTGTCTTCACCAGAGAATTTTTTAAACTTCTATTCGAGCCACTCCAGATGGCTTTTAAGCTCAAAACTTTCAGAATCGTGTTGAGGGTGTCAAGGAGAAGTTACGGTGTGATTTTGGGCTAGGTTGGGTGAAGTCGTGTTCGCCGGAGTTAGGGTTCTGGCGACACAATCTTGAATATTCGAGTAAATGGGGCTATGTTCGAAAGAAAAGAAGTAGAGGGGTGGAATCAATGTCTCAAGGTGGTCCGGTGGTGTATTTTTTGGGGTGATTGGCAAAAGTGTCGTTTCCCGCCGGTAGGGTTCCGGCGGGGGATGGCGGGGAAATGGGGGTGGCTGAGGAAGACGGAGGGTGAAAGAATAAAATATTTTTTAGGTTTTTAATTTGTACTGATATATTAAAAGACTACTAACTAATTACAACCGTTGGATTAAAGAAATGTGAACGGCTCAGATTAATTGACATCAATACGACGTCGTTGATCTTAATGAACACAGGCCACTCGACCGTTGGATCAAGGTTATCAAGGGCTGGGATTGAGCCTTCTTAAACGTCGTCGTTTGGATTATGAATGGGGCAGACCGGGTAGGGAATAATTTGGGCCTTGGCGTGGGTATTTTGCTTTGGGCTGGATCATTTGGCCCAAAATTTATTTACTTGTTTTTCTTTCTTTTTGTTTTCTTTTATTGCATTTATTTCCATTTTTATTTTGTATTTTTACTTTGTATTTTTTTTCTATTTTCCGTATTTATATTTATTATTTTTTCTGATTATATCAATTTGTGAAATTAAACTAAAACTAATTAAATTCTAAAATTTATTTAATAACTATTTTATAGAAATTTCCAATTAAACAATAAAATGCTATTTTTGATTTTCCTTAAATTGTTCCAAAATGCATTAATACTAAAATTGTGAAATTAAAATCCTAATGCATATGTATATTTTTTGTATTTTTAATATGAATTATTATGCAAATAATTAACATAAAAATGCAAAAATATCAACAAAAATTGTAAAATGAAGAAAAATCATTTTATTTGGATTTTAGGAATAATTTGCTTAGGGCAAAAATCACGTGCTCACAGCAAGCCTAGTTCCTTGAATAGTTGTAGAACTTCTATTCTCTAGCTTCATAACTCGTTAATGACTTTCATTCTGAACATTGTGAGATCAGTTCGTATTCATTATTGATTTGGGTTTGATGCCCCCGAGTCTTAGTATACATTACTTAGTATGCCATAAACAGTTGAAGTTTCAGTGTTCATAATCAGTTCAAGAATACATATCTCAGTCTAGTCCTATTCAGCATTCCAGTATTATGTAACTCAGTGCGATCCAGTATTCCTGTATCATGTAACTCAGTGTAACTCTGTATTTCACTATCATGTATTACACTATGATTCTAAGTTCCTAAATGTTGAACACCTGTATTTGGGCCTGAGGCCGTAGTTTATATGCTTTATGCATACTTGGGCCTGAGGCCGTAGTTTATGCTTTATGCATGTTTGGGCCTGAGGCCGTAGTTTATGCTTTATGCATTTTTGGGCCTGAGGCCGTAGTTATGTATAAGTATACTTGCACCTAAGGCCATAGCATGTGCACATATATATTGGGCCCGAGGCCGTAGCTTATTCAGATAAACAGGTTGTTCATCATTCAGAAGAGGGAGTATCATATCCTTACTTCCTTTGTTCAGTTCAGTTACCAGTTATCAGTTATCAGTTCAGTTATCATTTCATTTATCAGTTATCATTCCAGTTATTAGTTATTATTTCAATTATCAGTTCGCTTATCATTTCAATTCTCAATTATCAGATCAATTTCAGTTTCAACATGTATAATTCTTTCTTACGGTTGCTTTACATACCTTTGCAATTCAAATGTACTGACGTCCCTTTTGCCCGGAGCCTGCATCTCATGATGCAGGTAATGATTTACAGGTTGATGATTCAGAGTGCTAGGGTTCTTGTACCAGTTATTTGGTGATCTCTAGTTCTTTCGGCTCATTACTATAGTCTTCAGTATTTTCAGACAGTCAATGTTTTCGGTACTTCATTAGAGGCTTCATAGACAAGAGTAATGGTTAGACAGAGTCGTAGTATTTTCATAGCTATGTTTGCTACAAATATGTTTCAGAATTGTATTAGTATTTCCTCACCTTGATTTATCTCATTCAGACTTTCATTATATCAGCATGTCTTAGTTTATCTTCCACATTCAGTATGTTATGATATCACATGTCGATTCAGCCAGCCAGTTGGTTTGCTTGGTCACATGTAGTCAGGCACCGAGTGCCGTGTTACGTCCAGGCCGAGGTTCGAGGCTTGAGACTAAAACAATCATTTTAGCTAATTCTTCCTGATCTTTCTTAATATTGTATTTTTTGACGCCCCATTTTTCTAAAGAAATCAGGTTTACGACATTTGGGAGGATAGCTCGTTCCCTTTTGGGATTTGGGTTTTTGGAATTGAAGAGTTGCCACCTAATGATTAAAGTGCATTAGGACACTAAGAAGGGGTTTGAGTTTGAAGAACCAGAGTTTGGGTAAGGGCTAGGAATTATCTCGAGGGGAAGGTGTTAGGCACCCCTCAAGATCCACTAGTGTAGTTCCCGGCCATGTTATATTGTGACTTCACATAATCAAGTAAACAATTAAGGGTTCGAATATATAACATTGCAAATAAGTTAAAAAGAAACTTTTGAAGGTAAGTAAGGAGGGCAGCGATTTAAAAAAAAAAGATTTGAATAGTTTTAACAAAAAGAGATGAAAGTAAGTAAAGGGAGTGGAGTCCTAGGTTTATGATTAATATGCATCACATCAATGCGATATTCAGTAATTTCTCCTCAAAGAAGGGGGGCTACATGAGATATTAGCACATCGGTAATCATCTCCATATCTACGCTTCCCCACCTGTTAGGTATTAAAGCGCGAAATGATATCGTTGCTTATTGCATGCTATTACCCATCCCAATCCTATCAGTCTCGGATGCATTGAGACTACTAATCCTAAAGGGGAGGGAGTTGGGGCTTTTCAGAGTTTTCAAAAGGATAAAAATCTAAGTGACAAGTAATAACAAGTAGCACTTAAAAGGGGAACAAACAACAGTTAGGGCTCAAGTATGCCTCCTTATTCAAAGAAGCAAATCAATTAGCATGACTTACAAGTACTGGTTTGGTCTGAATTAAATTTAAAGTGTAGGATAGCTGATTCATCACATATTTCTCAGATGAGGAGTCTGAATTAGCCTTGTCTAGATGTAGTTGTCAAAGACTGACACAGCTGATTAATTACCTAATAGTTTGCCTAGGTGATGTCTATAGGCATGGCATCTAATAGAGCTGTATTGACTTTAAAAAAAAGCTTACTGATTTTAGAAGAGGGATCTACAGACTTAAACTGATTTTAGATTCAAAACTGATTCAATTAATTGATCCTATAGGCATAATTTCTAAGTGTCATTAATTTTAACAGTTGCAATGATCCTATAGACATAATCTCCAAATGAATTGACTATTATTATTAGGCCTAAAGTTGTTTGCCTAGTGGGGTATATATGCAGAAGTACTGGAAGACTTATAAGCATGCTTTCTAGATGTTGAAATACACAATTGTAAAGGTCATATAGGCAGGTTTTCTAAATGCCGTATGTAAAATTATAAAGAGTCCTATAGGCAGGTTTTCTAAGTGCAAAAATGCAGAATTATGAAAGACCTATAGGCATATTTTCTAAGTGCAGAAATGCAGAATTATGAAAGACCTATAGTCATGTTTTCCACCCTTTGCATGCATTCATTCCCATCCCTTTTCACTATCAATCCCCAATAGTTATTACAAATTATTACAGACCGAATGAATCATAAAATTACATCAGCAGTTATAGCTATATCTAAACAACCTAATTCCGAATCAGAGTCCAACAATATGAGATGAGCCAACTTCCAGGATCATATTTCCAAAAGACTTTCTCATATTTGGAGTGTGTCAAAGTTCCCAAGAGTCTCAAAGGGACTCCGAGCAGTGCTTAAATCCCAAAATAGTTCAGAATTAAAAACATCATGCAGTGTGGAAATGCCAGCCCTCAAATGTCCAAGTTCAAAAGGAAATCAAGGTCCCCAAAGCAAGGCTCATAAGAGAGGGTTAGAACATAAGATTCTAGGAATAGGTGTAAGTTCAAAAGAGGAGGGGAATCAGGGAGAGACAGGGCAAACTGGTGGTCATGCCCAGCAATTGGGATGCTGGCACACCCCTAACCAGCCTGCTAGTCAGGCATTGAGAGAGTTAGGATCCATTGTGGATCAAGTCATGCCCTGGGCAGTAATTAGGATACTGTCAGGCCAAGATTTTAACTTAGCACATAGAAAGGGATTGGGTAGGAGATTTATAATAGAAATAGAAGCAAAGAAGGAAATGTTTAGCACAAATTACAGAACATGAGCAGTAAAGTAAACAAGAAGTCTAAAACTATAAAGTAAACACATAGGGGGTGAGGCAGAAGATTTAAATAAAGGACATACCAATATCAAAGAAAAAATAAGTAAGCAAAAGTAGCTTTGAAAGAGCCAAGTGATGAACAACAATTCCAAAAGATCTCAAGCAAAGCAGGATTAGAAAACAATATTGCAAGAAAGTGAGTTTCAGTGTATGAGTTGGTGTGTTTTCGTGTATTTATGATTGATGTGAATTGACTTCTTCCTAGAAAGAGGGAGGACTAGGTCCTTATATAGTTTTTTGAAAACAAGCAAGGCAGGCAAAGAGTACACAAACATGGAAACCAATCAATTAGTATCAATTAAGACAACTAGACTCCTTTAATTACGGGGTTTAGTTCAAACGGCTAGTCAAGATGGAATAAGGAAGAAAGAACCAGTTTACTAAGGTTGATTAGGGTAAGGAAACCATATAGTGCACAGATATGGTCAAGTACATAGTTGATAATTAAGGAAATATGGAATAGTAGTGTGAAAATAGGGTAGTAGTTTGAAAATCAATCAAAAAAGATCCTAGATTCAATTGTAATCACAGAGAACCTTAAGTAATTAAGGAAATAGTCATATAGGTATGGGAATAATTCAAACGTTGGTACAGAATCACAGAAGAGATACACAAGACCCAATATTTAAGGAAAACATCACAAGCCTAGGATTTTTACAAGAAAGGATCAAAATAGACAGCCAGTAGGGTAAAAGGGATTCAATCGAAAGAAATCAGTGATGGATCACTAGCATCATTAAAGGGATTTAAAAATCAATCCTTGGTGAGATCTTTTGAAAGGGAAGTTTCTCATATATAAAGCATACAGTTCAAACTAAAGAAAAGTCTAACAGTGAAAGTTTCAGAACCACAGGCAAGTAGGATTTGAGTTCCATTACAGGCTTACCCTGAGCCTGGAAACCTAGGGTTCCAGAGTGAAACCCTAGTGCCATCTACCCAAAGAAAAACCCCCAAATTTTAGGATTTCAAATAGAATCAGAGGTGCGAACTCATTGAGAGAAGCAAACATACGTGATAGCAAGCACATTGATTCAAAGGCATGTTTGAGAAAATCTTGGAATTCAAACAGATCCCAAGAGTTTAAACAAAGAAGGTAAGAGCAATACCTAGCAAGAATACCAGCGAAACTCAGTAAAGTGAAACAAAAATCAAAGAGCATGAACATATGGCAAAGAGTAAGGTACACACAACCTAGTTAACATGTGAACGAGGAATATTAAAAATATCTTGCAAAATCAGGAAAGAAATAAGAAAACAAACTTAAGCATAATAAGAAATTAACAAGCGAGTATAAACACGCATAGGAGAGAGCAAAAGAGTCAGAAAACATTTACAAAAGATTTTTCCAGAAACCCTAAAATCGGATTCGAACAATTTTTGAAAAGGAAATTTGGGGAAAAGCCCTAAAACGTCTATTAAAGACCAAACACGTCACATATCTAAAAGAAATAGACGAATGAAGAACCTTAGAAGGCTTAAAATGGCAGAGAAGACCCTAGGATGAGAAGGTCTTGAGGAAAGTCGGATCCTAAGTCGGAGAGACTCATATTGCTCTAAACACGCCGGAAAATGGCCGGAGAGTCCATAGATCTTGCAGATCTGAGGCAGATCTAAAGGAAACCATGGAAGTTGGCCTCTGAGCTTTGGTTAGTTTAGGTCTATCGGCGAGGGTGAGTGGGTATAGGCCATCCATGGCCAGGACTGCCATGTATTCCAGTGGAGATAAGACAGAAATATGCGGAATAGGGCTAGGGTTTCAGAGAGGGCTAGCGAGGATTTTGGAGACGAGGGCGGCTGTCTTTGGGTAAATGAATTAGGGTTAGGAGGTTAGGGGATTAAAAAGGAAATAATGGATTATGGCCGTTGATCAAAATGATCAACGACCAGGAATTAAAAGAAAACCAGACAGGTTTAGAAATTGGGTCAAGGGGTCGAGTTAAAAATGAAATTGGGTCGTTTAATTGGGTGGAATTGGGGTTTAATTTTGGGCTAAAATTGAAATGGCGATGGCTGTGTGTTAAATAGCCAATTTTTCCCTTTTTAATTTATATAAAATATTTAAAATAATTTTAAAAATAAATTAAAAGTACTGAACTAATTAATAATATATAAACATTAATCTAAATTACTGGGAATAATTTTATAATTATAAAATACTATTAATCGAAATATAGGCTATACTTGGAATTTTATGAAATTTAGCTTAAAAAATATCAAATAAATTTGTAACAATATGCAAAAAAATTACCTTAATTGTATTTTGGCGTAAATATAAGGGTGGAAATAAACTATTCACTAAAATAATAATTTTGGGAATAATTATTTGATTTTGCTCTGTTAAAATAGACAATAAATTGATTTAAAAATCTTTAAAAAAATTAGGAAAAAATACCAAAACTCTTGGGCATGCTTATATATGTATAAATATGCTATTTTGAGAGTACTTCGAGTATAAAATATACATAGGAAAAAAATTGTGTATGAACAGTATTTACCCATTTAATCGCAAGTATCCGAGTTAAGTTTTTGTTGCCAATCTTCCTCATTTGTATCCCATGCAATAGGGTGGTTCTCTACCATGTGCCTACGAAGTTGACGCGTTTCCCCTCCTTTACCGGTATCATGTTTATAAACATCCTTACAAAGTTGACATCTTACATAATTTTTATCTTCTTCTAATTTTTCAAAAAAAATCAAGCACCTACTTCTTAATCTTCGATTTTCCTTAATAGGAAGGGGAGACCTACTTGAATTACCACAACCTCCACCCCTAATATTTTGAGTTTGACTAGCATTACCAGGTGTAGCTGGTGGTGTTTCAAGATTATCAGATGATTGAATATCATCTAAATCATCATCTATGCCATAATTTTCTTGAAATTGCTCATAATCTACATTTAAATATTCAGGTGAAGCTATTAAAAGAACCAGCACCACCTCTTATTTTTTAAAAAGTTTTACTCTCACTACTACCACCCCTACTAGTGCAACATTTTTTGGCTGCTCTTAATATATTAATTATGTAAATTAAATTAATAATTCTAAATAATAAATAAAAATATACACCAAAGAAGAGAAAGAGATGGAACGAGTGTACTAGGATTTTGGATGCCGCACTAAATTTGATATCAAACTTCAATTGATAGAGTTGATAACACATTTCACTTGAATACTAGATATTTGATAATAATACTTGTAGTGGCTAAACTAAATATTTGATGAAACTTGAAATAATAAGTAATTGAGAAATTTAAGAGCAATAATCAATATTATCAAGAGAGAATTGAGAGAGAACTATAATAGTAAGAGAGTAAATTGTGAGAAACAAAATGAGGAAGAAGGGGGGATATTTATAATATTGAAAAGGTTAAAATTATAATTTATCAATTATTAACTGTGGGGGGCTATTTTCTTAAGGAGACAGGCCAAAATGATCATTTCTGCAAAAAAGGGTCGTTGCCCAACGGTCATTTTTGAATTTGACTGTTGGCAATAGTCCAGAAATAAAAAAAAATTGTAACTGTAACCGGGCTAAACCTGGTTGTAGCCTGGTAAAAACATGTTTATGTGTAATCGGGCTAACCGGGTTTCGGTACATCGATTACCAAAATTTGTTCGTCCAAATGTCACGATCCGAAATTCTCACATTCGGGACCGTGATAGTGCCTAACATTTCACTTGATAAGCAAGCCAACGTTAGAGAATTCACAAAATCAACTTCAGCCAATTTTAATAACAAAATTAATTAAGCTATATGGAAGCTAAATAGAGTTTGCAGAATATTATAAAACCCAAAATATCAGAAACATTTAGGATCTGGAGTCACAACTCACGAGCTACTACGATTTACTACAAACAGAGTCTGAAAGATAACACATCGTTCTGAAGGAAAAGAAACAGTAAAATAACAAGACTAGGAAGAGACTAAAGAGTGTGCGGAGGCCAGTAGATCTACCTTGGTCTCCTGACGATCAAGTCTAGCTGCTAACCTCAAGATAAGCTAAGGCCGATACTGAAATCTGCATAGAAGTGCAGTGCAGTATCAATACAATCGACCCCATGTACTGGTAAGTGTCGAGCCTAACCTTGAAAAAGTAGTGACGAGGCTAAGATAAGACACATAATTAATAACCCTTTGCAATTTAACAGTATATGTAAAAAATAATGGCAAGTAAGAGATAGATAGATAATATCGAGAGGGGGACATGCTGATGGGGTTACAAGATAGGGAATCACAACATTATAGAACTTGATCAGCTAATATACCTTGAACCAATAATAACAAGTAAACACAGTAAACGAAAATGCATGACATCACCCTTGGTTATTTTATTCTCAACCTCACCAGATAATCAATAAAAACGGCAGGGCATGACTCTTCTTGCATTAACTCTCTCATAACATGACACGACATCACCCTTCATCCATTAACACTCACAATATGTCATGAAATTACCCTTTGTGCTTTATCATTCACAAAATATGGCACAACATCACCATGCGTGCATTAAGACTCTCCCTCACCAAAACAAAGAATAATAATAACAGGGAGATAGAAATGACAATAACAAGTCTTATTTCAGCATTTGGTTCCACAATATCAACCTCAACTTTGAGTCAATACTCAATCAATACCAAAATCCATAAATATGATAAGAATGTTCAACATAATGATAAACTAGTCTAATCATGGGTAATAAGATCATGGAAAGCTACAATTTCATGAATAAGACTCACTCGCATGCTATACAACATCGCATAGGTGCTCGTCACCTCACCTATACGTTGTATCTAAAATTCAAACACATAGCAAATAAGAAAATAATACCTAATCTCTCGAGCCAAGATTAACCACGACACTTACCTCGCTCCAAGGACCACTCAAAGCTCAATCATGACTTTGCCTTTCAAACTAGCCTCCGAACCAACAATATCTAACAAATTACAAATCAATCGATTCAAAATAAGCCTTACGAAATCACCTATGATAACAAAAATTAGATTTAGGTCATTATTAAAAAATTCAACAAAACTCAACAACTGGGCGTCATTGTCCAAACCCGAAATTCAGACCAACACCCCGATTATCCATTCACCCCCGAGTCAGGATATATAATTTATTTTGGAGTCCGATCTCAATTTGAGGTCTAAATCTCCAAATTTTGAAAACCCTAATTTCTACCCAAAAATACCCAATTCCACCGTGAAAGCCTTAGATTTTAGGTTAATGATTTGTGAAACGTAATGAAATATTGAAAGAAGATGAGTTAGAATCACTTACCAATGGTTTGGGAAAGAAAAGGTCTTTGAAAAATTGCCTAGAGCATTTCTTATTTTGAAAGTTTTGAGAAATGAGCAAAAATCCCATTTAAGTTAAGTTTTATATAGTTGAAGATTTTGCAAATACGACCAGGGGTTTGCAATTTCGTACCCCACAATTTCAAGAAACACTTCGCAAATGAGAAGCTTTCCCAGCCTTGCTGTCTTCGTAAATGCATACAGTTGTTTGCAAATGCGGCCTGAATTGATCGCGATTGCTATCCTTAACTTCGAAATTGCGAAGGTCCCCTCCCAGCCCCACTTCTCATAAATACAATGATGCTTCACAAATGCAAGGCTCACATTTATGAGCCAGACCTCGCAAATGCGAAGTCTGCAGACCTGAAGCACACAAGCTATAATTTCTAATTCCAAAACACTTTGTAGCCTATCCAAAGCTCACTCGAGCCCTCGGGACTCCAAACCAAATATGCACACAAGTCATAAAGTATCATACGAACTTTCTCGTGCGATCAAATCACCAAAATAACATCTAGAACTAAGAAATTACCACCAAATCAAATGAAATTTCAAAGAAAACTTTTGAACATCTATTTTCACAACCGGACATCCGAATCATGTCAAACCAACTCCGTTTTCATAAAATTTCACAGACAAGTCATAAATGTTGTATTGGACCTATACAGGAATTCAGAACAAAAACACGGACCCGATATCCAAAAGTCAAGTATGGGTCAAACTTTTCAAATTCATTAAGTCTTTATCTTTCAAATTTTGACAAAGTCCGATATCTTGGGCTAGGGACTTTTGATTTCAATTCCGTGCTTACGTCCAAGTACCAAATCACAATAAAGACCTACCGAGATGGTCAAAACATGAATCTGAGTCCGTTTACCAAAAGTGTTGACCGAGGTCAACTGAAATGAAGTTTTAGGGAAAATTTCTTATTTTCATCAACTTTTTTAACATAAAAGCTTTCCAGAAATATGCCCAGATTGCACACGCAAATCGAGGATGGTAAAAATGATACTGTTTATGGTTTAAAAGCGCAGAATTAGGTTCTAAAACACAAGATGGCATTTTGAGTCATCATATTCTCCACCTCTAAAATAATCGTTCATCCTCGAATGAACATAGAAAAGTACTTGATATGGTGAAAAGGTAGGGATATCTACTTCGCATATTGCACTCGGACTCCCAGGTAGCTGCCTCAATAGGTTAACCTCTCTGCTGCACTCGAATTGAAGGATAAATCTTTGATCTCAACTGACGAACCTACCGATCTATAGCAGCTACTGGCTCCTCCTATCAAATTCTTGTCCATTTGGACAGTGCTGAAGTCTAACACGGGAGATAGATCGCCATGATACTTCCGAAGAATGGACACATGGAACACTGGAAGTACTATTGATAAACCAAGTGGCAATGCAAGTCTGTAAGACAACTCTCCCACTTTCTCAAGAATCTCAAAAGGCCCGATGTATCTTGGGCTAAAATTTCCCTTATTTCCAAACCTCATTATGCCCTTTATGGGTGACACATGGAGCAAGACTCTATTCCCGACCATGAATGCAACATCACAGACCTTACGACCGGCATAACTCTTTTGCTTGAACTGAGTTGTGCGAAGTCTATCATAATGATCTTCACCTTATCCAAGGCATCCTGTACCAAATCTGTACCTAATAACCGAGCTTCCCCCAACTCAAACCATCCAACCGGCGATCGACACTGTCTACCATATAATGCCTCATAGGGAGCCATCTGGATGCTCGACTAATAGCTGTTGTTGTAGGCAAAATCCACTAGCAGTAAGAACTAATCCCAAAAGCCTCCGAAGTCAATAACACAAGCGTGAAGCTTATCCTCTAATATCTGAATAGTGCATTGAGAATGTCCGTCCACTTGAGGATGAAATGTTGTGCTCAACTCTACCAGCGGGCCCAACTCACACTGCACAGCCTTCTAGAAATACGAGCTAAACTTCGTATCTCGATAAAAAATGATAGACACGGGCACACCATGAAGACAAACGATCTCGCAGATATAAATCTCTGCCTACCTCTCTAAAGAATAGGTAACTGACATATGAATGAAATGCGTTGACTAAGTTAGTCTATCCACAATCCATAGTGATACACTCCAACTTCCACTTAGGAATCTCTATCTTCTGAAGCAAACCACTAGATCTCTGATGTTCGTACTTTAATTGCTGAAAATATAGACACCGAGCCACATATAACACTATATCTTTCTTCATTCTCCTACACCAATAATGCTGCCGCAAGTCCGGATACATCTTGGCGGAACCCGGATGAATAGAATATCGGGAACTGTTGGCCTCCTCTAGAATCAACTCACGAAGTACATCCATATTAGACAGACAAACATGACCCTGCATCCTCAAAACTCCATCATCTCCAACCGTAACCTGCTTGGCATCACCCTGCTGCATTGTATCCCTAAGGACAAACAAATGAGGGTCATCATATTGCCACTCCCTGATGTGCTCAAACGGTGAAGATCGAGTGACTGTACAAGCTAAAACATGACTGGGCTCAGAAACATCAAACCTCACGAACTGATTGGCCAAGGCCTGAACATCTAATGCAAGCAGTCTTTTACCGACTGGAATGTATGCAAGGCTACCCATACTTAGTTACTTTCTACTCAAAGCATCAGCCACCATATTAGACTTACCGGGATGATACAAGATGGTGATATCATAGTCTTTCAATAGCTCTAACCACCTCATCTGTCTCAAATTGAGCTCCTTTTTTTTTAATAAATACTGATAACTCTGATGATCCGTGAACACCTCAATGACACACCATAAAGATAGTGCCTCCAAATCTTTAGTAGTGAACACTGACTGCCAGCTATAAGTCATGGATAAGATAATTCTTCTCGTGAACCTTCAGCTGTCGTGAGCACATGTAATCACCCTGCCATCCTGCATCAATACTGCATCAAGCCAAATACGAGATGCATCATAATATACTATATAAGATACTGAACATATGGTCAACACCAACACTAGCACAGTAGGCAAAGCAGTCTTGAGCTTCTGAAAGCTCGCCTCACACTCGTCTGACCATCTGAGCGAGGCACCCTTCTAGTTCAACCTGGTCAACGGGGCTGCTATAGATGAGAAACCCTCCATAAATCGACGGTAATAACTTGCCAATCCTAAGAAACTCTGGATATCTGTAGCTGATGTGGGTGTAGGCCAGTTCTTGACTGTCTCAATACCCTTTACTGATAGAACGTGCCCTAAGAAAGCTACTAAGCTCAATCAAAACTCAAATTTTGAAAACATAGCATATAATTAGCTGTCTCTCAAAGTTTGAAGGAGGATCCGAAGATGGTGCTCATGCTCCTCTAGATTGCGGGAGTAGATCAAAATATTATCAATAAACCTAATCACAAAGGAACCTAAATAGAGTTTGAACACCTCGTTCATCAAATCCATAAATGTTGCTGGGGCATTTGTCATCCCAAATGACATCACTAGAAAGTCAAAATGCCCATACGGAGTCCGAAAATCTACCTTGGGGTCATCAGATGCCCGAATCCTCAACTGATGGTAGCCAGACCATATATTGATCTTTGAAAACACCTTGGCACCCTGAAGTTGATCAAATAAGTCATCAATCCATGGCAATGGATACTTGTTCTTGATGGTGACTTTGTACAACTACCGATAATCTATGCACATCCTCATCGATCCATCCTTCATCTATACAAACAACAAAGGCGCACCCCCAGGCGAGACACTCGGTCTAATAAAGTCCTTATCAAGAAAATCTTGCAACTACTTCATCAATTCTTCCAACTCTGGCGGGGCCATATGGTGTGGCGGAATTGAAATGCGTTGGGGGCCTGAAGCCAAATCAATACAGATGTCAATATGCTTGTCGGGTGGCATCCCCGGTAGGTCTTCATGAAACACTTCTAGAAACTCACGAACAACTGTCACAGACTCCATAGAATGAACCTCCGTACTAGAATCATGGACATAAGCCAAATAATCTAAACACCATATGTAAAGCCTTCATATAGGAGATAACCCTACTAGTAGAATGGCCTGAAGTCCCTATCCACTCAAATTAAGGCAAACCCGGTAAGGCTAAGGTCACCATCTTGCATGAAAATCCAAAATAGCATGATATGGTGACAATCAATCCATTCCTAAAAGGATGTCAAAATCGACCATATCGAGAAGTATGAGATCTACACGAGTCTCAAGACAACCAATGGTAACCACACACGAACGATAAATACGATCTACAACAATAGAATATCCCACAGAGGTGGACACATACATGGGTGCATTCAAAGAATCATGAGGCACAACCAAATATAAAGCAAAATAGGATGACACACAGGAATAAGTAAAACCCAAATCAAATAGTTGTAACGACCCGACTGGTCGTTTTGAGCTTTTGAACTTTGATCGCCAGTTCTCGGGCATGAATTTCACCATGTAATGAATTATGACTGATGTAGATCATTAGTTTTGATTTTTAGGAAAATTGGAATGAATTTGAAAGAACAGTCTCAGTTGAAAGCTTTGAATTTGAAAGGTTTGACCAAGATTTGACTTGATTGTATATGATCTCGGATCGGAATTGTCATGATTTGGTTAGCTCCGTTAGGTGATTTGGGACTTAGGAGCATGATCAGAATGCATTTTGGAAGTCCGTGGAAGGTTTGGGTTTGAATTGGCGAAATTGAGATTTCGGCATTTTTTGATTGATAGGTGAGATTTTTATCCGGGGGTCGAAATGGAATTCCAAAATTTGATGTAGCTCCTTTATGTCATTTTGGATGAGTGTGCAAAATTTTAGGTCGTTCGGACGAGGTTTGATAGACTTTTTGATCGAATTCGGAACTTGAAAGTTTTGAAATTCTTAGGCTTGAATCCGAGGGTGATTTGATATTTTGATGTTATTTGGAGCATTCCGAAGGTTGGAACAAGTTTGAATTATGTTATGGGGTGTATTTTCATGTTTGGTCAGGGTCCCATGAGGCTCGGATATGTTTTGGAAGAGTTTTTGGAAGATTTTAGCATTTTGAATATAAGCACGTAATGATCCAAAGGTCCATTTTTAGTTCTAGAGATTGAAATTTAATTTTGAGACTTCCAAAATTTTGATAATGAATTATAGGAATGATCTGGAAAGTTTGGTCTAATTTCATCAAGTCGCGATTGGGTTTTTGACGTGAATCATGAGTTAATTGTTTAACGAGCGAAATGGATATCGCACTAAGCAAACGAGCTCTGAATTGAGTTTCAATTGAAGGGCTATGTTCGTATCATTATTTGTGACTCATATTAATAAGAATCGTCGAATTCCAAGATCGTACAATAGAGTTAGAGCATTTTTAGTGAAATAAAAAGCTGCTAAAATTTTCTGGGCAATTGCTGACATTTTTGCAGATGCGGTGAACAGTACCGCATCTGCGGTGAACAGTAATCCTGCATCTGTGGTGAATGCTAAAAAAAATTATGTGCAGTGTATAATTCGAGCAGTCCGAGAGTTTTCTCATTTTTGGAGTTTTAGAGCTCGGATTGAAGCGATTTTCACCATATGGCTTGGGGTAAGTATTCTATATCCAAAAGTGATTATATTTAACGATACCATGGTTATTTTCATCAAGAATTAGAGAATCAAATGGAAGAAATTGGAAAAAAAATTTAAACCTTTCAAAAACGAAAATTCTAGATTTGGAGGCCAATTATTGTCCGATTTTGGTAAAATTTGCATGGTTGGACTTGTGGTTGGATGGGGTTTATATTTTGTAACTTTTACCAGAATTTAAGAAGTGGGCCCGGGGCTCGGGTTTTGCTAATTTCAGGATTTTTAATAGTTTTTGATTGTTTTCGCTTGGGCTTTGTTCCCTTAGCATATTGTGATGTATTCGTTCTGGTTTTGGATAGATTTGACACGCGTGGAGGCCGATTCGAGGGGAAAAGGCATCGTGAGCTAGAGATATCGCAGGTTCGAGGTGAGTAATGATTGTAAATGATATCCTGAGGGTTTGAAACCCCGGATTTCACATAGTAGTGCTATATCGAGGTGAGACACGCGCTTGATGATGAGAGTGGGGTCGTTTGCTATTGGGGATTGTGACTTGATCCATCTCGATTGATGCTTTTACCGCGTATTTGATTGAAGCTTATTTGTTATCATCATAATTTGGACTGGTTGCCATATTTGGGATTCGTGCCAACTATTTGAACCCTCCGTGGATTTTTATCACTGTTTTGACTTACTACTTAAACTCAGTCGTACCGTTTTCCACTATTTTAGAAGTCAACCACTTCTATTAGATTTTAAAACTAAAATGATATATTAAATTATGTTTTGGGTTGAGAACTACCATTTTAAAAATGCCCGAACGGCTTATGTGATTTCTAGATTGAGTATGGCCGAGGTCCAGTCGTGAGGATACTATGGGATCGGGCTGTGCGCCGCAGCAGTGCTATACTGATACTAATGTGAGTCAGAGGGCCTAGACTTGATTCCATAAGATGGCTTGATATTGCGCTTGGGCCGTAAGGGGCCCCTCCCAAAATCTGCATACCCCCAGTCAACGCCGTCGACGATAAATGGATCGGGCTGCATGCCGCAGCGATATGTGGATCAGGCTGCACACCCCAATGGTACTACTACTGTTCTATATGTTTACTTTATTTTATTTGCCTGCCATTATCTATTGTCGGTGCTACTTCATGTGATATCTACCTGATTGCCTGGCATTATCTGATGACTGAGTGTTATGCCGAGGGGCGGATTTTTGTTCTTATCTGTACTATTTATTTGCACTCATTTGCGTGACCGCTGAAAAATTCATTTTCAAAAGAGGTTTAAACTGAGCTAAGATGTTTCTCTAAAGATTTTACAATCTCACCGTTTTCCTCAAAAGGGTTTTGCATTGCTCTATACATCATGATGATTTGTTATACATGATTTCTTACTGCTTAGTTGTTATTTACCTTCATTACTCACCGAGTTGGAGTACTCACTTTACTCCCTGCACCTCGTGTGAAGATATAAGTATTTATCCACCCGTTAGCGGGTTTTGGCTGATTAAAGGCAAAGTTATAGGAGTTAGCGAGGTGACTGCCAGCCTTTGCAGCACCATTTTTCTATTTTTTTTTCATTATTCCGGTTAGTATATTTTAGACATTGTAGATGGATTTACACTCTAATAGACACTCGTGACTTGTGACACCCCGATTAGGGCTGTGTTGGGTTGTAATTCTGCTAATTAATATCATGAAATCATGTTTAAACTGCTTATGAACTGTCTAACTGCTTAAAAGAGTTGTTCTGCAATAATCTAGCTGGCCTTGTCTTCACGAGAGGCGCCATCACGACCGGAGCGGGGTTTGGGTCATGACAAGTTGGTTTAGAGCCTTGGTTACTTGGCCTCATGAGTCATGAGCAAGTTTAATAGAGTCTCGTTGATCGGTACGGAGATGTCTATATTTATCCTCGAGAGGCTGCAGAATCTTTAGGAAAACTTTGCATTCTTGAATTCTTATCGAGCGTCCTTAATTCAGCTTGAAAAGTAACTCTTGAAATTCCTTCCACACATTCGTATGCGTGCATGAGCGCTCAGTATTAGATGCGCCTTGATGGCTTGTGATTCCCCGATCGAGGGGCGAGATGTAATCTCTGTGAGTTTATGTTGGGCCAGTCTGGAGGACTTGAGGCTAGATCTTTGCCTATGGCTTGAGCACCGAGGTTCTGATTGTGTGAACATGTGTTTTTGAACTTATACATTCGGTATTGCCCCTATTAGTGAGAGTGACAGCTGGATAGCCACGTGACGAGTATATTAGTACTGCGAGATGTATTTATGTGACTTGGAAGTCACGAGGGAGTTCTACTAGATGATAGATGAACTAATAAGTGCTTGATTTCCATTGTGACTGGATGTGTAGCCCCGAGTTATGGGCGCGTGAAGAATCTTGTCATGTCTCCTAGTTGGGAGTGAAGTAAATTTCATGTTGCGGTATGAGCTCAGACCTAGGAAGACTAAGTAACTATGCAATGTGTATGACGGTGGAAGGTATACAGAAATATTATATTGAGGTGAAATAGGTAGGTTATCTCCTGCGAAGTGTTCTAAAGTAGTGTGATCCTTATGTGTATGTTAGGAGATCTCATGTGCAAGTGAAAAGTACGTGTTGAAATTTGAAATTTTGGGCCGCCTACGAGAGTGGGCTTAGCTGTTGCGGGGATGAATGCAAGAATTGTAGAAGATTTACAGTACTATATGATCTGTGTTTTCACAAGCTTACAAATGATTTGAGTTTAATCTCGCTATGGTATTATGGCATCAATATAGTAAAAGTGTTATGAGTTATTGAGTGTATCTTGATATATGGCTTCGAGCCAAGTGGGGGAGTCTGCTGTGAGCAGTTGATTACATGATTAGGTGCTATGTTGGTTCCAGTTTGAGGCGTGCGAGTAAATTAGCTATGACTTGCGGAAATTAAGACTGAGAATGGCTCGAGTAAAGGAAGATTTCGACAAAGGTCATATTATGCTTCATAGAGTAAGAAAATCACGGGATGTTGGTAAAGAATGCTCGGTGCATAGAGCAGGAAGTTGCTTGGTGGTATTGGGAAGAGGTTACGTTCTGAGGTGTCGGAGTGCCAGTAAGGCACGGGTTGTTCGGTTTATTTGATAAAACTAATTGCGGTTTGAAGAGAGTGGATGACCTACGAGAATGGCTCTAATATGTTCAAGATTCTGCATATATCAATTGGGCAATTTAGAGTTGCATGTGTGGTTATAAATTGGGTTTCATTGGAGGATATCAAGACTTGTAGTATTTTCTATAAATTGTGGGCTTCTATGTATCAGTATCAGGAAGGTAAAGGTAATGAATTTAGATTCGTAGGGAGTCTCTTCAGATAAATATTGTTGGAATGTGGTATTTTTAGGAATATGTAAGGGAGTATTCAGTGACTTATGGGTTTCAGACATTGGGGTTATATGCTTGGGTCTCTCTGGTAAGCCTGGGTTGAGGCATTGTGGTGCTACAACAAGAGGGAATACCAAGTTGAGGATGAAACAGAAGGAAATTTAGATGGATGGAATAGCTTGATTGTAGACCAGATCGGTATGGTAAGGATATGATTAACTCCTTGTGCTTGTTCGATGTAATGAGTTCTTTTAGGTATTTTACAGCAATGCTCTTGGGTTTTGATGGCTTGCTTAGCTTGGTCGAGTTAGAAGGATTTAGTCCTAGCAGGTCGGATTTGTGCAAAGGGAACTCAGAGAGTTCTTGATAGGTTTTACCGTGGTTTGGAAATGTATATTTCCTATGGGCATGTGGAGCATGAGATGTATAGTGTTTTCTCCTAGATGGGATCAAATGGAAAGTTCTTGACTAGTTGAGTATATATTTGATTGTGGCTTGGAAAGGATTATGAAGTTCTCATATTTATCATAGGATGGCATGGTATATGTGGTATGTTGTGTAGGGTTGAGATTGGCATGGGCAAGGTCACAGTTCAGTTTTGAAAGGAAGGTTATGAATTCTTAGACATCACAACAGTTTCAGATGACTAGGTAAATGATATTACTGAATAGTGTGTCTTGATAAGGGTATAAACTTCAGAAAAAGCGCAATGTGTTTGAATTAAGGATACTTGATTAGTATTATGGCACCCTCTTATTGGATTGGACTGTCGATATTCAAGTTGGCTTGGTAGCACAAAAGAATTATAGGACTATCCCTCATGGAATGATTGGGTATCGGATGTATGTTAGATGTTCGGGCAGTGTAGCTGGGATCAGATATGGTGATTCGTGTGCTTTATGGATTGGGAGAATGAGAGTTTCTGTAATTAGATGGATTTGTGGTTGTGGACTGTGAGAAAATAGCTAAGGTTGGTCAGAGGGTAGTATGTGCTATGATTCATTCATTGTGACCCTTCAAAGAGTTAATTATCTATTGTGGCTGACCAGGGTTGATTTGGGGTTCATTGGTAGGTCCAACATGGATGTGCGTTCTGCACCTGGTCAGATTTGTTTACTCCGAACTGCTATTGTTGATAGATGTGCCATTCAATTGTTGTTGAGCTTATTTGTGATCTATGAGTTACTCTCCTATGTTACGAGGATTTGAGATTTGGTGGTTATATGCACAAATGGTGCGGTTTCAGTTGGGCTTTATAGCGGGATTTGAATGAGACAAGTATTTGGGTGTTGCATGACTTGTTGCACATTAGATATGTTCCTCCGAATGGGTGTGGCATTGCTTCATTGGCTTCTCCATGGTTATGGTGATTCACTTTTGGCTGCTAGGCATCAAATTGGCTTGGTTGATGATTTTGGGCATGGTGACTTGAGGTGTTTCATGCGGACCAGTGTTTGGATAGGGTCGCTCATTTCAGCGGAGTTATGTAGAGGTATGATCCTTCGGGCTAGATTCGTGTGTTCTACTTCTATGAGGTGCAATGGGCTCGCAACATTTGGTGTTGTGGTACTGGTGAGCTTGTGGTACAACTCTCTTATTTGAGTCATTTTCATGATTTGAGTGCGTTCATGTTGTTGCTTATTAGTGCGTGATTTGCACTAATTGTGGATTTAGATTGTATTGGTATGTCATGTCACTAGAGTGGTTGTGTTGGACTAGATGAGATCATTGGGATCTTTAAAGAATACAAACAGATTCAATTTCAACATGTTGGAAGGATAATATCGAGGTCCGGCTCAGAAATTTTCCATGGTCTTTGTCAAAGGAGAAGTAGGCTTCATGAATGGCTGATCCGAGAAATGTTTATGGTTTATTGCATGTTTCATTTATCATTGGCAGTGTATGAAAGTGTTGGAATGAGACTTTAATTGATAAGAGATTTTCTATCGGTATTCAGTTGTCGTGTGCAGCTTCTGTGATTAGCAGTTATCGCTACTAGTGTTGAATTATATGGTATATCATGTAATTGCACCTAAGGTTACATGCATGGCCTATTACAGATGGTTCGAGATTATTTCGAGTATAGGTGTGAGGTTTTGATCATATTGATGGTTTCAGAAATGATAGTGTGGTTTTATGGTTTATGGACTAGGATGGATTATGAAATTTTAGCTATGTTGTGCTATCAGACCTATGTGAGATAGGGTGACGTTGGATCACCCCCAAGTATATGCATGGTAGAGTTATTCAACTGTTGGTTGGCTTCTAGAACAACTCTTGGTACGTTCGAGGACGAACGTGTGTCTATGTGGGGGAGGATGTAACGACCTGACCGGTCGTTTTGAGCTTTTGCACTTTGATCGCCAGTTCTCGGGCATGAATTTCCCCGTGTAATGCATTATGGCTGATGTATATTGTTGTTTTTGGTTTTCAGGAAAATTGGAATGAATTTGAAAGAACAGTATCAGTTGAAAGCTTTGAATTTGAAAGGTTTGACCGAGATTTGACTTGATTGTATATGATCTCGGATTGGAATTGCTATGATTTGGTTAGCTCTGTTAGGTGATTTAGGACTTAGGAGCATGATCAGAATGCATTTTGGAAGTCCGTGGAAGGTTTGGGCGTGAATTGGCGAAATTGAGATTTCGGCATTTTT
Organism: Nicotiana glauca; assembly: GCA_026770625.1. NCBI lineage: Eukaryota > Viridiplantae > Streptophyta > Magnoliopsida > Solanales > Solanaceae > Nicotiana > Nicotiana glauca. The sequence continues at coordinate 27,194 of MU760083.1, forward strand.
CGATTGATAGGTGAGATTTTGATCTGGGGGTCGGAATGGAATTTCGAAAGTTTTTGTAGCTTCGTTATGTCATTTGGGATGTGTGTGCAAAATTTTAGATCATTCGGACGAGGTTTGATAGACTTTTTGATCAAATTTGGAATTCGGAAGTTTTGGAATTCTTAGGCTTGAATCCGAGGGTGATTTGATATTTTGATGTTGTTTTGAGCATTCCGAAGGTTGTAACAAGTTTGAATTATGTTATGGGGTGTGTTTTCATATTTGGTCGGGGTTCCATGTGGCTCGGATATGTTTTGGAAGAGTTTTTTGAAGATTTTGGCGTTTTGAATATAAGCACGTAATGATCCAAAGGTCCATTTTTAGTTCTAGAGATTGACATTTGATTTTGAGACTTCCGGAATTTTGATAATGAATTATAGGAGTGATCTGGAACGTTTGGTCTAATTTCATCAAGTCGCGATTGGGTTTTTGACGTAAATCATGAGTTAATTGTTTAACGAGCGAAATGGATATCGCACTGAGCAAACTAGCTCTGAATTGAGTTTTGATTGAATGACTATGTTTGTATCACTATTTGTGACTCATAGGAACAAGAATCGTCGAATTCCAAGTTCGTATGATGGAGTTAGATCATTTTTAGTGAAATAAAAAGCTGTTGAAATTTTCTAGGCAATTGCTGATATTTTCGCAGATGCGGTGAACAGTAATCCCATGTCTGCGGTGAACAGTACCGCATCTGTGGTGAACAATAAAAAAATAATAATAAATTTCTGTGCAGTGTATAATTCGAGCAATCCGAGAGTATTCTCATTTTTGGAGCTATGGAGCTCGAATTGAAGCAATTTCGAAGCGATTTTCACCATATGGATTGCGGTAAGTGTTCTATATCTAAAATTTATTATATTTAATGATTCCATGGTTATTTTCATCAAGAATTAGTGAATCAAATGGATGAAATTGGAGAAAATTTGTAAACCTTTCAAAAACGAAAATTCTATATTTGGAGGCCGAATTATTGTTGGATTTTGGTAAAATTTGTATGGTTGGACTCGTGGTTGGATGGGGTTTCATATTTTGTAACTTTTCCCGGGTTTCGAGAAGTGGGCCAGGGGCTCGGATTTTGCTAATTTTGAGATTTTTGATATTTTTCGATTGTTTTCGCTTGGGCTTTATTCCCTTAGCATATTGTGACGTATTTGTTCTGGTTTTGGATAGATTCGACGCGCGTGGAGGCTGATTCGAGGGGGAAAGGCATCGTAAGATAGAAATATCGCTGGTTCGAGGTGAGTAATGATTGTAAATGATATCCTGAGGGTTTGAAACCCCGGATTGCACATCGTAGTGCTATATGAAGGTGAGACACGCGCTTGATGATGAGTGTGGGGTCGTTTGCTATAGGGAATTGTGACTTGATCCATCCCGATTGATGCTTTTACCGCATATTTGATTGAAGCTTATTTGTTATCATCATAATTTGGATTGGTTGCCTTATTTGGGCTTCGTGCCAACTATTTGAATCCTCCGGGGATTTTTATCACTGTTTTGACTTACTACTTGAACTCAGTCGTGCCGTTTTCCACTGTTTTACAACTCAACCACTTCTATTCGATTTTAAAACTAAAATTATATATTAAATGATATTTTGGGCTGAGAACTACCGTTTTACAAATGCCCGAAGGGCTTATGTGATTTCTGGACTGAGTATGGCCGAGGGTCAGTCGTGAGGATACTACGGGATCGGGCTGCGCCTCGCACCAGTGCTATACTGATACTGATGTGAGGCCGAGGGCCTAGACTTGATGCCACAAGATGGCTTGATATTGCGCTTGGGCTGTAAGGGCCCCCTCCCGGAGTCTACATACCCTTAGTGAGCGCCGTCGACGATAAACGGATTGGGCTGCATGCCGCATCGATATGTGGATCGGGTTGGATGTCGCAGCAGTACTAGTACTCTTCTATGTGTTTACTTTATTTCATTTGCCTGCCATTATCTGTTTTCTATGCTACTTCATGCAATATGTACCTGATTGCCTGGCATTATCTGATGACTCAGTGTTTTGCCGAGGGGCGTGTTTTTGTGCTTATCTGCACTATTTGTTTGCACTCATTTGCATGACCGCTGAAAAAGTCATTTTCAAAAGAGGTTTAAACTAAGATAAGATGTTTCTCTAAAGATTTCACAGTCACACCATTTTTCTCAAAAGGGTTTTGCACTGCTCTATACAACATGATGATTTGTTATACGTGATTTCTTACTGCTCAGTTGTTATTTACCTTTATTACTCCTGAGTTGGAGTACTCACTTTACTCCCTGAACCTCGTGTGCAGATGTAGGTATTTATCCACCCATTAGCGGGTTTTGGTTGATTAGAGGCAGAGTTATAGGAGTTAGCGAGGTGACTGCCAGCGTTCGCAGCACCATTTTTCTCTCTTTGTTCATTGTTCCGGTTTGTATATTTTAGACCTTATAGCTGGATTTACACTATGATAGATGCTCGTGACTTGTGGCACCCCGATTAGGGCTGTGTTGGGTTATAATTCCGCTAATTAATATCATAAAATCATATTTAAACTGCTTATGAACTGCCTAGCTGCTTAAAAGAGGTGTTATGAAATAGTCTGACTGGCCTTGTCTTCACGAGAGGCGCCATCACGACCGGAGCGGGGTTTGGGTCATGACAATAGTATTGAGGCATCTCTACCACATACATAAACTTGACATGTGATAACCACATCAGATGACTCAGCTTCAGGCCTTGCTGGAAAAGCATAACATCAGGGGCTGAGCCCCACCACTCTTAATTACATCTCAAAGACGGGCCGTGTCTGGCTGGCCTCCACCTCTAGCGGCCTGACCTCCACCTCTAATTCCTCTACCTCCACCTTTAGCTTCCTGACCCCTACCTTATGCTGGCTAAACAGGTGGTGGAGCACCTGATGTCGAAACCACGGCACGAGAACCCTGATGCTGAGAACTGCTCGATGCTCAAGGCCAAAACTTAGCAATGTGCCTCAGAATGCCACAAGTATAACAAGACCTCGGTTGGTGTGACTGCTGACCATGAAGCTAACCTTGTCAGCTTCAGTAACAACCTCGAAAACTCTGGAGCGGAGGTGAACTGATAGGAGCTGGTGGTGTAATGTAGGCTAGCTGATTGGAATAATGCATATGATGGCCACGGCCACGTAAGCACCGTGAGAAGCCTAGAGTGCTGAATGAAACGTCCTGGAAGGATGGGCTCTATCAAAAGTACTCCTGCCTTCAGACGAGACACCATTGAATCCACCAGAATGATGAGTGTCGCGCCCCCTTTTTCTCGCAAAATCGGGTTTATGACATTTGGGAAGATAACTCGTTCTCTTTTGGGAATTGGGTTTTGGAATTTAATAGTCGCCACCTAATGATTTAAGTGCATTAGGACACAAAGGAGAGTTTAAGTTGGATAACCAGAGATAGGGTAAGGGCTTGAAATTATCCCAAGGAGAAGGTGTTAAGCACCCCTCAGAATTTACTAGTGTGGTTCCCGACCAAGCTATTGTTGTGACTTAAGGTACAAATAACACATAGGCAAGTAGGACTTCAAATAATAGGGGATTTTTCACATAAAAGTTAGAAATAAATAAAGTCGGAAACCATTAAAAAGAGTTGATTTAGAAGAAACGTTTAAAAAGGATTTAAAAGAAACAAAGAACAAAGGGAAGGGGGTCCTAGGTTTATTAATAATATGGATCACCCCAAACAGCATCCGGTAATCACTCTTACGTGTGATTTTATCGCGTGGTCATCATATCCATATCTACCCTTTCCCACCCCGTTAAGGTATTAAAGCGCGAAATGATCTCGTTTACTTATTACATGTTATTACCCACCTTAATCCTACCCGGAGGTACTTGGGACTACTAATCCTAAAGGGAGGAGATATTGGGCTTATTGATGGTTTCAAAAGGTAAAATACTAGGGCGGCAAACAAAACACATATAGCAAGTTTGGGGAAAACATATAAACAAATACAAAGACTCAGATAGACCTCCTTCAAACCAAAGAAAGCACGTAGTTTAACATGTCTTGTACGTAATGTTTAAGGTCTAATTAAAACTTTAAGGATTTGAGGCAGGCTAATTTGTTACATAGTTCAGATAAGAAGCCCCAATCAGGCTTGCCTGCTTGTTGTAGCTAATAAAAATCTGATACAGTTTATAAGTTTATCCTATGGCTTGCCTAAGTGTTAGACAAAAACCTATAGGCATGATATCTACTGATTCCTGAAGTAAATTGATTACAGACTGATTTAAGAAAAGTTGCCAATTAAAAGCGAGTTTTAGAAGAGCACAAGCTCTGCCATTGGTAATACATTATTACTGCTGATTTTAGACTCATAAACAAGTGAAGTGATTCATATTCGATTAAAGCTCCTATAGGTATGCTTTCTATGCGTTTTGTCGACTTTAGAACACATTTATAAACATATTAAAAATGCAGAACACCCTATAGGCATGACATCTAAATGCTGAATTTTATATGAACATGACATTTGATTGCATTTTTGGTTATTATGACCTATAACATGTTTTCCTAGTGGGAAATGGATATGCAAGAATAAGAAAGGACCTATAGGCACATTTTCTACATGTATGTGCATCCTATAGACATGGTAGCTATATGAGAAAACTGAAGTTAGAAATCCTATAGAAATGGTATCTATATGGGAATGTTGAAATTAGAAATCCTATAGACATGGTATCTATAGGAGAATGCAGAAATCCTATAGACATGGTAGCTATATGAGAATGCAGAAATCAGAAATCAGAAATCCTATAGGCAGGTTATCTATGTGAAAGTGCAGAAATCAGAAATTCCTAAAGGTAGAAATCAGAAATTCCTACATGATTATCCCTCCCTTTTCACTAGACATCCCAAGAGTTTTATTATAAAGTTATTACAGCCCAGAAGAAAATAAAGTAAAGAAAATACATCAGAAATTAAAAGTACAACCAAGGAGAGCCTGATTTAGACTTCCTGTCTGAAGTATGAAGTAAATGAACTCCAAAGATCATATTTCAAATCCATTCTTCCATTTGGGGGTGTGTCAAAGTTCCCTAAGAGTCTCATATGAACTCCGGGCAGTGCTTACACCCCAAATACATTACCAGGTTGAGACATAGTGCAGTGTGGAAAGACCAGCCCTCAAGTGTCCAAGTTCAGAGGGAACTCAAGGTCCCCAGACAAGGCTCGCAGGGGGGGCTGAACTTAGAGACTAAGAGAGAGAGTGCAAGTGCAGAAGTGAAATTCTGAAAGGGCAAAAGGAAGAGGGAAGCAATTCACATTAATACACATAGGGGATAGGGTAAGAAAATCAAGCAGAAATAAGGAAAGAAAATAGTTATGAACTGATTTTCAATCAATTACACAAGATTCCCTTTAATTAAGGGATTCAGATTCAAACGGGTGAAAACTAATTAAGGAAAGAAATTGAATAAATACTTTGTGCACAAAATGCAATTAAGGGCACATACATAAAAAGGTTATTTAAGGACATGGTTTTGAAGTACACAGTTTGTCCAAATAAGGTAAGGAAATCAACTAACAGCCAGTACATTACAAGGTTTGAGATTTGTATGAATGAATCAAGTCAAAAAGATGGGAAAAATTTATAACTTAAGGGAAATCAGCAAACAATGGAAAGGAAATCAATTAGACCTATTTTGAAGGGATTCTGAATTAATCACAAGTTTGAAAACCACTTTAAAAGGAAGTTCATCATATATAAGGAGCATACGAACATGTTAAGCCTGAAAGAAAATTCAATAGAAAGTCTAGTGTAGAAGAGTTTAGTAAAAATCCAGAATCATATGCAAATAGGGATGTCCAAACTCGAAGTTGGTATGAAAGAGTTAGGGGTTCTTAAAATAAAAACCCTAGTTCGGGTAAATCACAAAGCAAGGATGAGAGGGCAAGCGATTGAATTGAAACACATTTAGAGGTTTCAGAAAAGAACTGAAACTTTTAACATGCTTCTTTCAGCAGCAGAACTCAAGAGGAACATGATAGCAAAGTAGCATGCAAACATAGCAGAATGGTTCAAAGCAAATAGAATGGAAGAAACTAATTCGAAGCATAATGATGAAAGACTGTTAAGAACACTAGAAAAAGTATGCTAAGACTTTTTAAAAGAAACCTTAAACAACTCAGTAAAGGGAACTTAATAAGGAAACTTTAAATCTTAGTAATGAAAAATACAGTAGGAAAATACAAGAACACCGAAAAAAGTACAGTAGAAAAGTATATAGGAAAATACCGTAAGAGAAGTATATACGAACATGGTAGAAGGAAAATATAGTAGAAAAGCATACGAGACCATAGTATAGGAAAACGCAGTAAGAGGACACACAAGAACATGGTAGAAGAAAAAGCACAAGAACACAGTAGAAAAGCATACGAGAGCATGATTCAAGAAAAACATAGGAGCACAATAGAGGCAAATACACACAAAATGAAAGGGAAAGAGAGTCAGAGAAACACTTAAACTTTTTCAGAAAACCCTAGATCAGAAAAGAAAGGTTTTTGAAAGTAATTTTAGAAAGAAAATTTAGGGAAATCATTTGAAAACTTAGGGAAAGCATAGATACACAATAGATCTAAATAGATCGGAGAGAAACTCGAAGGGTAGGGTTTCAGAAGAACCCTAGAAATGATAAAGGCTTTGAAAAGGTCCCCGATCGGAGTCGGAGGGGTTAGAATCAGGCTCAAACAACCATGGTACGCTGGACTAATGCCGGAGATAACCGTGGAACTTCGAGTCGACAGAGGTCTGAGTATAAGCCTTCAAGGTCAGGCCTAGAATCTTCGGAGACCTAGCACATAGGAGCCATATGAGATGGTATAGGGCTCTCACAGCCCTAGAAGCAATAGATTTCGGTGGATTTCAGGGCGGAGATGGTAGGGGCGGCTAGGGTTTCGGAGAATGTTTGAGAGAGTTTGAGGGAGTGGATGGATTAAAAGGCGGCGTCTAGGTGAGAATGAATTAGGTTTGGTGGCTTGGTAAATTAAAAAAGGAAAGGGGGAAATGTGGTTGTTGATTATTTTGATCAATGGCCTGGATCAAACGGGGAGCCGGGCAGGTATAATTAATGGGTTGTAGGTTGGGTAATTTAGGAATTGGGCCGGGTAATTTTGAGATTGAAATTGGGTTTAATTGGGGTGCAAATTTAGGCTAAAATTGAAATAAATAGGGCTAGCGTTTAAATAGCCACTTTTTCCTTTTTTATTTTTTATAAAAATAGTAAAATAATCTCTGGAAATAGATGAAAGGTACTAAATTGATTAATAATATATAAATATTAAATAAAAAATACTGGAATCAACTTTGTAATTATAAATGCAATTAATTCTTAAAATAGGCTAATATTGCAATTATATGCAATTTAGCTTTAAAAATATTAAATAAATTTGTAAAAAATTTTAAATATTACCTTAGCTATATTTTGGTATAAACATGAAAATAAAATAAATGAATCACAAAAAATGATAATTTTGGGAATAATTATTGATTTTTTATTGATAAAATAGGGTAATAAGTTGATTTAAAAATACTTTAAAAATTAGGAAAAATAATAAAATATTTAGAAATACTTATATGTGCATAAATATGCTATTTTGAAAGTATTTCGCATATAAAAATATACAGGAAAAAATTTGATATCAACAATGAGGTCTCTTGTTAGATCCCTGACCACTCCCCTGAGCTAGTACCATCTCGACTCACCTAGCAACATTGGCTTCCGCCTGAAAAGAAATCTCACTCATAGTCTCCGTAGGCATCTACCATCTGAGAGTCTGAGAAAGTTACTCAATAACCTCCTCATCCTCAATCTCTCTCTCTCTCTCTCGGTAGGAAGCCGAAGAATAACATGACGGGTAATCCACAAATTGAGTCTCATACTGAGTGACAGTCATAGAGCCCTGCTACAGATGCTCAAACAATCTCCGATAGTCCTCTCTCTGAGGGATAGGAAGGAACTTCTTAAGAAATAGTTGAGAGAACCGGTCCTAAGCAAGAGCCGGTGACCCTGCTGGCCTGGTCAACATATAATCCCTCTACCATTTCTTGGAGGAACCCGACAAATAAAATGTAGCAAAGTCGACCCTATTGGTCTCCACTATCCCCTTGTTCCATAACATCTCATGAAAGTTGTCCAAATAGTCCTGGGGATCCTCTGATGATGCAACGCAAAAGTGAACCAAGAAAATCTTGGTAAGCCTTTCCAATCTCTATAACGCCTCAGAAGACATAGCCAATCTATCATCGGCCTGTGCCGCAACACTCGGCTAAACTACCCAACGGACTGAGCTGCCGGAGTCTGAAACTAGGGAGCCATCTACTCCGGAGTGTGAGTGGCGGGAGTCTGTGCTCCTCCCTAGCCTGAGAGATGGCTGGTTCTACATGAATTGTTTCGGTATGTGCTACACTCTCCATGAGGCCCACTAAACGGACCAATGCATCTTGAAGTACCGAGGTGGCGATGAACCCCTCTGGGACTTGAGTTGGTCCTGCTGGAATGCTCTGGGCCGAAACCTTCTCATCAAACTCCATATGAGGCTCTGCCACTGGTGCTACTACTCGAGCTCCGCGATGAGCCCTGCCTCTGCCCCTGCCTCGGCCTCTGGCACGGCCTTGGGCTCGTCCTCTACCCCTTGTAGGAGCTACCAGTGGGGCTCTAGCTATTGCTCTGCTAAAGATGTAGTACGTGTTCTCACCATCTGCGAAAGAACAAGAGTAGAAGAGTTCGATTAGAATTGAGAGAACAAAATCGCATAATAGAGAACAATAAAAGTGAAATTGTTACTACACTCTGTAGCCTTTGAGAGATAAGTACAGACGTCTCTATACCGATCCCCCAGACTCTACTAAGCCCGCTCGTAAATTGTGAGATGTAGGTAACCTAGTGTCGACTTGTCATGATCCGAATTGCCCACCTTCGGGACCGTGATACCGCCTAAAATTTCACTGGTAGGCAAGCCAACATTAGAGAATTCAAAAGATCAACTTCAGCCAATTTTATTAACAAAATTATTTAAGCTAAACAGAAGCTAAATAGAAGTTGCAAAATATTATAAAACTAAAAATACCTGAAACATTTAGGATCTGGAGTTGCAACTCACGAGCTACTATGATTTACTACAAACTGATAATGGAAGATAATACACCATTCTGAACGAAAAGAAACAGTAAAATAACAAGACTAGGAAGAGAATCCAAGGTCTGCAGATACCAACAGATCTACCTTGGTCTCCTGACGATCAAGTCCAGCTACTAACTTCATGATCAGCTAGGGCCGATACTAAAATCTGCATGGAAGTGCAGTATAGTTTCTGTACAACCGACCTCATATAATGTAAGTGTCGAGCCTAACCTCGATGAAGTAGTGATGAGGCTATTACAAGAAACATATGTAATAACACCGTGAAATTTAACAGTATATGTACAAAATAACAGCAAGTAAGAGATATAGAGATAATATCAGGAGGGGGACATGCTGAGGGGGTTACAACATAGGGAATCACAACATTACATAAACTTGATTAGCTAAAATACCTTGAACCAATAATAACAAGTAAACTCAGTAAAGGGTGATGCCGTAAGCTAATATACCTTGAACCAATAATAACAAGTAAACACAGGAAAGGAAAATGCACGGCATCACCCTTCATGCTTTTACTCTCAACCTCACCAGATAATCAATAGAAATGGTACGGTATCACCCTTCGTGCATTAGCTCTCTCATAATATGGCACAACATCACCCTTCATGCATTAACCCTCACAATATGGCACAACATCACTGTTTGTGCGTTATCACTCACAAAACATGGCGTAGAATTACCTTTCGTGCATTAACACTCTCCTTCACCAAAACAAAGAACAATAATAAGAGGGGGATATAAATGACAATGACAAGTTTTATTTCAACATTTGGTTCCACAATATCAACCTCAACTTTGAGTCAATACTCAATCAATACCAAAATTCGTAAATATGATAAGAACGTTCAACATAATGATAAACTAGTCTAAGCAAGGGTAATATGATCATGGAATGCTACAATTTCATGAATAAGACTCACTCGCATGTTATAAATTCATAACATCGCATTGGTGCTCGTCACCTCACCTATCTAAGATTCAAACACATAAAAAATCAGCAAGTAATACCTGATCCCTCAAGCCAAGGTTAACCACGACACTTACCTCGCTCCAAGGATCAATCAACGCTCAACCATGGCGTTGCCTTTCAAACTAGACTCCGAACCAGCAATATCTAGCAAATTACCAACCAAATGATTCAAAATAAGCCTTTGGAAAACACCCTTGATAAGAAAAATTTAGTTTAGCTCATTATTGAAAAAGTAAACAAAAGTCAACACACGGTCTCGCTTGATCAAAACCTGAAATTTTGACCAAAACCCGATTAACCATTCACCTCAGAGCTCGGATATATAATTGGTTTTAGAATCCGACCTCAATTTGATGTGTAAATCCCAAAATTTCGAAAATCGTAGTTTCTACCCAAAAAATCCTCAATTCAACCATGAAAACCTTAGATTTAAGGTTAAATATTTGTGAAATGTAATGAAAAATTAAAAGAAAATGAGTTAGAATCACTTACCAATGATTTGCGGAAGAAAAGGTGTTTGAAAAATCACCTAGAGGGTTTCTTGTTTTGAAAGTTTTGAGAAATGAGCAAAAATCCCTTTTAAGTTAAGTTTTACACGGTTCACAGATCCGAAGCTCCCCATCTTTGTTGTCTTCGTAAAAGAGATAGTTGTTCGAAAATGCGGCCTGAGTTGATCACAATTGCGATCTTGAACATCACAATTGCGAAGGTCCCCTCCCAGCCACACTGCTTGCAAATGTGAAGCCCACATTTGCGACGCAGACATCGCAAATGCGTAGTCTGCTGACCTGAAGCACTCCAGCTTTATTTTCTATGTCCAAAACACTCTGTAGCCTATCCAAAACACGCCCGAGCCCTCGGAGCTCCAAACCAAACATGCACACAAGTCTTAAAATGTCATACGAACTTGCTCGTGTGATCAAATAGCCAAAATAACGTCTAGAACTACGAAAATTAGCACCAAATCAAATAAAATTTTCAAGAAAACTTCAAACTTGTTTTTTAATAACCGAATATCCGAATCACGTCAAACAAACTCTATTTTTCATCAAATTTAATAGACAAGTCATAAATATGGTACTGGACCTATACCGGGTTCCAAAACTAACATACGGACCCGATATCCAAAATTCAACCATGGGTCAAACCTTTTAATTTCAGTAAGTCTTTAAGTTTCAAATTTCGACAAAGTCTGATATCTCGGGCTAGAGACTTTCGATTTTGATTTAGGGTACACGTCCAAGTCCCAAAATCAGAATACGAACCCACCGGAATTGTTAAAATACGGATCCGGATTCGCTTACCAAAAATAATGACCAAAACCAATTCAAATAAAGTTTTAGGAAAAATGTTTTATTTTCATCAACTTTTTTAACGTAAAAGCTTTCTGGAAATATGATCGGACTGCGCGCACAAATCTATTTTTTGGGTATTTTGGAGAAACAAATGCTGTTGGAAAAAAAGATAGAAGCAGCACTGGTGGAAGCGACTACCTTAATTAAGCAATTCTTCTTATTCTTATTCTTTCTTAGAAGAAGTGAAACTTTTCTTTGCATTTCTTGACCGCTCTCTTTATTTTGCTTTCATGCGAAAGGTTCCCCTACTTCTTGAGCAACTAGTTCGAGTGCAGGAGAATTAGGACCCTGCGGTGGTCGAACTTGAGAGGGAAAAGGTAGGGCATCGGGGACAGAAATAAGGAATCTTCTTAGGAAGAACCTAGATGGTTTCGGGAAGCATCCTTTACTTTGTTGTTCACAGTAGTAGCATGAGGGTAGAAATAAGACTTTTTAAGGCGTTAAAGCATAGAATTGGGTTCTAAAACACAAGATGATCTTTCGGGTCATCACACAAAGACTCGCTTCCCGCCCAACCCGTCCAAGTCTGTCGCCACCCAACCCGTCCTAGTCCGTCCCCACCCTCTACAATATCGGGATGAGCCAGGCCGAATCAGGTCAAACTGGGTTGTGAATGGGCCAGATCGTTTCGATTAACTGGTTTAGATAATACAATATGACAGACATGTAAGATGTAGAAGCATGTCCATTTTTAACAAGAGATTTCGAGTTTGGGCCATGATTATGAAAAATATCTTTGTAAAAAGTGTTAACTCTTTTAATGACTCTTGTGCAGCTTGAATCCTGATTAGTCATACCCCAATTAGGATATCAATTATCGAGTGGGAAATCAAAGGAAAAAACATGTAGAAGCATCTAATGCAAATGGCCATTGTTCAACTAAAAATAAAACAATTATTCTGTACAACCAAAATATTGTTTCAAGCTTTGATAATGTTTTAGTTTTAACATATTCGAACCTAAGCTTTGATAACACCTTAAATAAAATCATCTGCAAAGTTTTATTAACTAAACTTTATGAAGGTGGATTTTGCTTTTTAAGTGTGGCAAAGTTGTTAAACCTGCACTATTTGAATTTCTAGCATGAAATTGCAATTACACATATATAGTGCTTCTAGTTTAAATTTAAGACATTATATACTTATCACATTTTATTTTTATAAAATAAATATGACACATGCTACTTACTTTTTTTGTTCAATCATAATAAATACTTGTTAGAAAAAGCAACTCTTGCAATTTCATAAAAAAACTAGTTAATTAAGAGTGTTTAACGGTACAGTTGAATTTGTAAATGTTGTTTATAGACACATGAATTAATTTGACCCGAGAATATAAAGTAACAAAGAATATAAATTAATTAATTAGAAATGCTCGAAAAAATATACGAGTCTGGCTGTGAAGTGAGCTTTTCTGGAAGCAAGAATAGGAGCAGAATATTGAGTAAAAGTATATTACCAGAAAGCTAGAGTAAATTTAGTTTTTTCTTGTATGAGTATTTCATGCCTACAATGAGTATAAATTTCTCTATTTATATCTTAATTTAGGGAGATAATATCCTCAAATCAAGATATTCTTTATATGAATAAAGACCTCTCTTGATAGCTAGATAATGGTTAAGTATAAATGCAAAGAATATTAATAACAGCCGCTCCTTGAATGATGCATTCTTCAACCGATATCTCACTTTGAAATTTTCATCTTCGATTTCAGTGTCTGCGGAATTCACACAACATCGATCAAACGCTGGTAACCTGTGCACACTATTTTTTGACTTATACCCTACCTATTATTACTGCCACGTATCATCTTGACGAACGATCATTTGTCATTTATAAGTTTTACCCCATACAGATAGTCTCCCTACTTTTTGGTGCTTAGTCTTGATGTTATCGGGAAGTAGATAAGATTTCTTTACGATTAGTGACACTTGAAAGGATGTACATCTCTTTGTATTTAATGAGCCAAACACTTGTTATCCCATGATTCGCTAGTTACCTAGGTAATGATGGCCTTGTATTATGCTGCCTATAAACTTCTCCACTTCTCATCACTTTTATCTTTTACTTTCATAAATTTTTCTTCGTCGAATTTTCTTAGAGCTTTTTTTCAACTCCCCCTTTCTCAGTAAAACTTTCATATTCACATTTTTTATCACCATGTCTTCTACTATCTCTTCCCCCATTTACATAGGCACTTACATCGTGTGGCGGCCCATCCAAGAAAAACAAGTCTAAGGAACCCGATGATGGTCCTCCTTCTATCAACTCAATCATCCCTTCTCAGATAAATTGTGAGATGGATCTTCATGTTCAGCAGGAATCCTGTAGCCCAAAAACAATAGAAATATAGTTGTTGGTAAATATTCTTCTTCTATTCGCCTGCTATATTTTCGTTGTGAAAGAAGATTGTGGCTGGAATATTATTGAGATTTCATCACCTAAAGAAGTAGAAATAATTAATTTAATTAAGCCAGTTTACGTGTACATTACACAAACCCTTTCTCTTTAAGGCTCATCCAAGAAATTAATCCCATCATCTTGAAGTTTTGCCTGAACTCCTGTAACGATCCGACTTGTCATTTTGAGAGTTGTAGCCCCATTTCCTTATTTTATGCTTCTTTTGTGTACTACAGTTGTATTATAAATTATCCGATTAGTTAGTTCGGGTCCTAGATGACTTCAAAAGGAATTGAGACACTTACTCTCTTATTCGAAGCTTATGTTGGAAAAGCTGACCGGATATTGACTTATGAGAAAATGATATCAGATTTAAATTTTGATTTTTTGGTTAGCTCTGTAAGGTGATTTTTGACTTGGGAGCATGTTCGGATTGTATTTCGGAGGTTTGTAGTAGAATTAGGCTTGAAATGCAAAAATTTGGAATTTGAAAAAGTTTGCCCGAGAGTGAACTTTTTATATCGGGGTTGGATTCAATTTTTGGAAGTTGGAATAGGTTCGTAGTGCCATTTATGACGTCTGTGCAAAATTTGAGGTCAATCAGACATGATTTGATAGGCTTGACGTTGTTTGTAGAATTTGGAAATTTTGAAGTTTATTAAGCTTGAATCCATGTGTAATTCATATTTTTGATGTTGTTTGAGGTAATATGAGGATTCGACTAAGTTCGTATCAGGTTATAAGACTTGTTGGTATGTTTGATTGAGGTCAAGGGGGCCTCAGGATGATTTCAGGTGGTTAAGGGACTTGAAGTTTGATGTTGAAGGATGGTTGAAGTTGTGCTGCTACTAGTGTAACCACAACTGCAGAGTGGTCGCCACAGGTGCGTACCCGCAGAAGTAAGAAGAGGGGCGCAAAAGTGGTCTAGGCGGAGGAGAGTTGTAACCACAAGTGCGAAGTCTTTCTTGCACCTGTGAGGCTGTAGATGCGGGTAGTGGACCGCAAAAGTGCATGGGCACTTGGTGAAGGAGCTTCGCAGAAGCGGACGACCAATCCAAGAAGCATGTCTGCAAAAACGGGCTGGGCGCCATAGGAGTGTAAAGGACCGCAGAAGGGGTTAAATTATCGCAGGTGCGCTTCTGCTAGGCAGAACATATAAATAGAAGACTTCGAGATTTTTCACCATTTTCATCATTTTGAGCTTTGAATTTTGGAGTTTTTGAGAGGGAGTTCGAAGTGATTACTGAGGTAAGCTCCTAGTGCTCATTTATCTTCAATAATGATGTTTCCTCACTGATTTTACACCTAGTTGGTGAGTTTTTTGAGTGAAATTTGGGAGTTTTTGGTTAGGGATTTAGAGAGTGAATATTGTTGTTTTGGATGACCAAATGGTGTTAGATTTTGATAAATTTTGTATGGTTAGACTCGTGAGTGAATGGGCTTCTGGGTTTTGTGACTTTTGTTGGATTTTGAGACGCGGCCCATGGTCCAGGTTTATCTGACTTCAGATTATTCGTTCTAATTTAGTAGTTTTCTTGTTGAATTCAACTCTTTAGCCTACATTAATAGTATTGTACTACTTGTGGCTGGATTCGGGATATTGAAAATTTTACTCGCGAGGCAAAGTCATTTTGAAGTAGCGTTTTGCTTAGATTAATGTAGGTACCTATTATGAAACCCTGGATTTTGTATTGTGTGATTATGTTGGAGGTGACGCACAGGCTAGGTGACAAGCGTGTGGGTGTGCACCGAAGGGATTGTGACTCGGCCCGTCCTGTGAGACTGTAAAGTTGTATAGCTTACTGTTAACTACATATTCCCTCAGTTTTATGGAAATTCCACTGTAATTCCTTTTAGAAATGATGCTTAGGCCATATGATATCACTATTGGGACCGTTGAGGCCGTGTACTTGTTGAATTAGCTACTATTTGATGTCTTGTACTCACTCATGACTTCACTTGTGTATCACACCTTGGTTTCTTCTTTTTTCTTGTTAATACATGTTATTATCTCTGTTTGGGCAGTATTATATTATTGGTGAGAGCCCAAGGGACTAGAGAGGTTGGTCACTGAGATAGGGCTTGAATGCCGAGCTATGAGCTATGTAAGTAAACAAATCAGGTTGCATGCCGCAATGAGCTTGAGGGATGTATGTATATGGATCGGGTTGCATGCTGCAAAGAGCCTTAGAGCTGTATATATACATATGGATGGGGTTGCACGCTGCAATGTGCCTTAGGGATATTTAGATATTATGGATCGGGCTGCACACCGCATCGATATAGCAGTTGGGCCGAAAGAGCCCTTCCAGAGTCTGTACACCCCGAGTTAGCACATGTACCTATTGAGCGTGAGCGCTGAGGGCTGAGAGCCGAGTGATTGAGATGTTGAGATAAGTTGAGTGACTTTCGCCTTTAGAGGGTGTATTTGCTTTCATTTGTTGTTGCACTTAGTTGCTATCTATCATTGGTGTAAAATTTCTAGAAGATTTTACTTTCGTTTACTTGAACTTGAAACTGTATAAACTGATTTGACTTAAACTTCCGGATATGAAAGCATGTCTATTTGTTATTTAAATTAGATGAAGATAAACTACAAATGTGTTGCTCGTCATTATCTTTAGTTCCTTATTTATTATTGCTACTTACTGAGTTGGAAGTACTCACGTTACTCCCTGCATCTTGTTTGCAGATCCAGGTATTTACGGATATTGTGGACATTGATCTTGTGCGTGGTTGAGTATCGGAGAATTACGAGGTCGCTACCAATGTATGTAGTCCTTGTCTCTCCTTTACAATATTCGCATTTGACTTAGACTGTTGTAGACTCTATTTTTAGACTGGTGTTTAGATGCTCATGACTTACAGACACTCTGATGTCGGGCTATTTTCTGCACTTATGCTTTGGGTTATCCCGTGTTTATGGCAAACTCCAGTTATTTTAAATGTTTTAATTCATTTTTGTTAAATGTTGAAAGTGTTTTGAAAATGTCGGCTTGCCCAGTAATACAATAGGTGCCATCACGAGTCATGAGCAGGTTTAGTATAGCCATGCGGATTTGTACGAAGACGTATGTACTTATGTTCGAGAGGCTGCAAAACCCTTAAGAAACTTCACATCTTTGAATTCTTGTCATGTGAATCTATTGATTCTAATAACTAAACTTCTCATATTCTATTCTCTCATAGATGGTGAGGACACGAGCTATTGGGCTGGACGGACATCAACCCATACCGCCAGTCAGGGCTGTGAGAGATCGAAGTCACGATACAGTCCGTGGTAAAGGCAGAGGTTCAGCTCACAGCGCAGCTAGAGCAGCACATGCAGATCCACCAGTTGCCCTAATTCATGATCAGGTCCCAGTTGTAGATGCACCAACGGGACAGGCTCAGGCACCAGCTGTGCCAATCGTGATTCCAACACTTTAGGAGGCCTTAGCTCAGGTTCTGACCGTGTGCATAGGTCTTGCTTAGGCTGTCTCTGTTTGTACTGCAGAGGCCCGCTTCTCAAGCTGAGGGAGGTACTCATACTCCCGTCGCCCGCACACCAGAGCAGGTGATACAGAGACTTAAGACATAGGGGCAGCACCAACCCGGTCGGTTGTAGTTGCTCATGATGATGAGCAGTGTAGATTTTAGAGGTTTGGAAGGCTCTAACCTCTTTCTTTCAGCGGTATAGAGGGAGAGGATGTGTAGGTCTTTTGGGATAGGTGTCAGAGGATGCTCCATACAATAGGTGTTTTAGAGACTAGTGGGCTCTTGTTCACTACTATTTTTCAGTTTACTGGAGCCGCCTTCACCTGGTGGGAGGCTTATGAGAGGCGTAGACCAGTTGGTGCAGCACTACTTATATGGCATGAGTTCTTTGTTCTCTTCTTGGAGAATTATGTGCCATAGTCTCATAAAGAGGAGTTGTGCAGGTAGTTTGAGCAGTTGCGTTAGGATAATATGAGTATGATACAGTATGAGATGAGGTTTTCTGAGTTGTCCCATCATGCGGTTTGGCTAGTTCCCACTGATAGGGAGAGCATCTGGAGGTTCGTTGATAGCCTCACATTTTATCTGCGGGTACTTATGACTTAAGATAGGGTGTATTGTGCTACATTTGATGAGGTTGTTTACTTTTCTAAAGAGATATAGTTGGTTCACTGCCAGAAGCGGGTTGAGAGGGAGGCCAAGAGGTATCATGGATTAGGAAGTTTTGGCTGTATTCTTTCTAGAGGTGAGTTCCACTACGGGAGGGGTCGCCCTTATAGGCATTCATAGACGGCTTGTCCAGTTCACCTTGGTGCATCATCTTACCATGGTTCTTACAGTTTTTAGCAGGTTCACTCTTCTCTCAGTGCCCTTCTAGCTCAGAGTTCATCCCATGCTCTATAGGTTCAGGGCTTATCTATACTAGGTTCTTTTACCAATTATTCTGGTGCTCGGGGCTCCTTTCATTCCCCACCGCCAGCACTGAGGAGTTTCTACGAGTGAGGAGAGTTTGGTCATTAGGAGACAGTGTCCCTGCCTAGTGGGAGGTCCAGCTCAGAAGAGGAGCCAATCCACAACATAACAACCAGTTACTTCACAACCCGCACAGCCAGCTCGGGGTGGAGCTTAGTCAGCTAAGGGTCGCCCAAATGGGAAGGCTTCTCAGGTGGCAGTCAGGCCCGTTTCTATGCACTCCCTGCCAGACCATATGCTATTGCATCAGAAACAGTAATCGCAAGTATTGTCTTAGTATGTCATCGAGATACTTTAGTATTATTTGACCCTAGCTCCACCTATTCATATGTATCCTCGTATTTTTTCTCATTATCTGTATATGACCTGTGAGTCTTTAGCTTTATTTGTTCAGGTATCTACTCCAATGGGTGATACTATTATTGTGGACCGTATGTATCGGTTGTGTGTAGTGACTATCGGGGTATTGGAGACTGGAGTTGACCTTTTGCTACTTAATATGGTTGGTTTTAATGGGAAATTGGGTATGTATTGGTTATCCCCTTGTCATGCTATTTTATACTGCCAAGCTAAGACCGTAATGTTGGCGATGCTGGTTTTGCCTCGGATTGAGTGGCGGGGTTCTTTAGATTATGCGCCCAGTAGAGTGATTTCGTAAGTCCCAACGGATGGTTGTGAAGGGTTGTTTATCTTACTTGGCCTTTGTGAGGGATGTTAATACTAAGGCATATACTATTGATTATGTTCCGGTGGTGAGATATTTTTTTGGAATAGTTTCCTACAAACCTATCAGACATGCCGCTACATAGAGATTTTGACTTTGGTATTGATGGGGTGTCGGGTACTCAGCCAATTTCTGTTCCACTATATCGTATGGCACTGATGGAGTTGAAGAAGTTGAAGGAGCAGCTTCAGGATCTCCTTTATAAGGGGTTTATTCAGCCTAGTATGTCAACTTAGGGTGCACCACTCTTATTTGTAAAGAAGAAGGATGGTACTATGAGAATGTGCATTGATTACAAGCAGTTGAACAAAGTCACAATTAAGAACAAGTATCATTTGACGCGTATTGATGACCTATTCGACTAGCTTTAGGGAGAGAGGGTGTTCTCCAAGATTGACTTGAGGTCCGGTTATCAACAGTTGAATATTCAGGACTCGGATATTCTTAATACAACTTTTAGGACCCGTTATGGTCATTATTAGTTCCTTGTGATGTCTTTTGGGCTGACCAATGCCCCAACACCGTTCATGCATCTGATGAACAATGTGTTTCAGCGTTATCTCAACTCATTTGTTAGTATGGTCATTGATGATATCCTGGTGTACTTTTGTAGCCAAGAGGAGCATGCCCAACATTTGCGGATTGTATTGCAGCGGTTGAGGGAGGAGAAGCTTTATGCTAAGTTCTCCAAGTGTCATTTTGTCTCAGTTCAGTTTTGCTCTTGGGTACGTGGTGTCCCGTGACGGTATTCAGGTAGATTCGAAGAAGATAGAGGTGGTTCAGAGTTGGCCCAGACCTTCCTTAGCTACAGACATTCGGAGCTTTCTTAGCTTTGCTGGTTATTACCATCGATTCATGTAGGGTTTCTCATCTATTTCTTCACCCTCGACCAGATTGACTCAAAAGGGTTCTCTTTTTAGGTGGTCGCATGAGTGTTAGGCGAGCTTTTAGAAGCTCAAGACCGCCATGACCACAACTCCAATTCTAGTTTTACCATCAAATTCTAGTTCTTATACAGTATTTTGTGATGATTCTATGATCAATATTGGGTGTGTTTTGATGCAGAAGGGTAGAATGATTGCTTATGCTTAACATTAGTTGAAGAACCATGAGAAGAACTACCCTGTTCATGATTTGGAGTTGGCTTCCATTGTTCACGCGTAGAAGATTTGGAGGCACTATCTCTATGGTGTGTCTTGCGAGGTACTTACTGATGATCATAGCCTCTAGCACTTGTTGAAATAGAAGGATCTCAATTTGAGGTACCGAAGATGGTTTGAGCTGCTAAAGGACTAAGATATTACTATTCTGTATCATCCGGGAAAGGGCAATGTAGTGGCTGATGTCTTGAGTAGAAAGACAGTGAGTATGGACAGTCTTGCATTCATTCCTGTTAGGGAGATGCCTCTTGCAGTTGATGTTCAGGCTTTGGCCAACCAATTCATGAGATTGGATATTTATGAGCCTAGTCGGGTTCTAGCTTGTGTTGTTTCTTTGTCTTCCTTATCTGACTGCATTAGAGAGCGCCAATATGACGATCCTCATTTGCTTGTCCTCAAGGACAAGGTTCAGCATGATGATGCCAGAGATGTGACTATTGGAGATGATGGGTTGTTGAGGATGCATGGTCGGATATGTTTGCCTAATGTAGATGGGCTATGGGAGTTTCTTGAGGAGGCCCACAGCTCGCGGTATTCCATCCAAACGGGTGCTGCGAAGATGTACTAGAACCTGAGGCAGCACTATCGGTGGAGGAGAATAAAGACGGATATAGTTGGGTTCGAAGCTAGGTGTCTCAACTGTCAGCATGTAAAATATGAGCATCAGAGACCGGGTAGATTGCTTCAGAAGATAGAGATTATAGAGTGGAAGTGAGAGGGAATCACTATGGATTTCGTAGTTGGGCTCCCGCAGACTTTGAGGAAGTTTGATGCTATTTTGGTGATTGTGGATCGGCTGACCAAGTCCGAACTTCATTCATGTGAGTACAACTTATTCTTCGGATCGGTTGACTGAGATTTTACTAGAGAGATTGTTCTCCTGCACGGTGTGCCCGCTTTCATCATTTTAGATCACGCAGTTTACATCGCAGTTTTGGAGAGCCGTGCAGCGAGAGTTGGGTACTCAGGTTGAGTAGAGCACAGTATTTCTCCCTCAAACAGACGAACAGTTCGAGCGCTCTATTTAGATATTGTAGTACAAGCTACGTGCTTGTGTTATTGATTTTGGGGGATCATGGGACCAGTTTTTGCCACTCGTGGAGTTTGCTTACAACAATAATTATCCGCCGGGTATTCAGATGGCACCGTATGAGGCTTTATATGGAAGGCGGTGCAGATATCCGGTGGGTTGGTTTGAGTTGGGCGAGGCTAGGCTATTAGGCACTAACTTGGTTCAGGATGCTTTGAACAAGGTCAAATTGATTCAGGAATATAGACATGTAATTTTTAGCCCGCCACGTCTTCAAGCTATATTAGTAGTTTCACATATTTTATATATTTATTTGAGTTATTTGAATTTTTCTAGGATTCTAATATACTATTTTTATTGTTATTTTTTTCGTATTTAAAAATAAATTCGAAAACACAAAAATAATTTCAAGTCTATTTAATTTAAGGTTAATTATTACTTAATGCAGTAATACTATTTTTACCTATTTTTATCGATTTTTATTTTTTTTTATAATCTTGAAAAATACCAAAAAAATAGTTTCACAATATAATATTATTTATTTGAATTAATTAGAGTTAGTTATGTATTTTATAGTATAGATTTTACAATATTTGTAAAAAAAATTAAGATTTTTAGGTTAGAAAAGCCCAATTTCAGATAGCCCAAAATATTTATCCCATAACCCCCTTTAACCTAATAGCACCCCACTTCCCTTTTACAAAACGGAGATTAGCAACACATAAAAGGAGCCGCTAAGCCCTCTCTGAATTTCTCCAACCTAAACCAACAAAAATCCGGTCTAAGAGGGTGTTTGGATGGGCTTAAAAGCTGGTTGTCAAACCAGCTTTTAAGCACTTTTTTATTTTTTGGAGTGTTTGGCAACAAAAAAAATTGCTTAAAAAAACTAAAAAGTGCTTAAAAAAAGTCAAAAGCAACAAGTTGGCTGACCCCAACTTTTTTAATTTTGGCTTAAAAGACATTTTAGTTTGTCCAATAAAAGTACTCTCACCCTTATAAGTTCTTATAATACCAAAATTACCCTCTTCTTTCCTCTTCATCTTCATTTTAGAATACCAAAGTTTTTATATTTTCATCTTTTTAATAAGAAAAAATACTTACTACCACTTGTTTATCAAACACTTCAACAGCTTTTTTAAACTCCAACACTTTTATCCAAATATGTAACAACTTATTTATAAAATAAACTCCAACACTTAAAAGCTGCTTTTAAGCACTTATGCTTAAAAGCTGCTTTTTAAGCACTTATGCTTAAAAGCTGCTTTTTAAGCACTTATGCTTAAAAGCTACCTTTTTAAGCCAATCCAAATGGGCTCTAAGCCAATCCAGATTGTTGCTGGCGTTCTTGGTCCATCCCAACCATAAACGTCCAGCCGTAACAAAATATACTGCCAATTATCAAATTTTAGTTCACACAAGTTGGTTAGATAAGGAAAAAAAGGAAATGCACGGATAGTGGAAACGCGGAAAATTGGGTTATCAAAGGCTCATTGGAGCATTTTTCAAAGCACAACAGGTCATAATTTTGGGTTTTACTCTTTGGGTTGTGAATGGCTGCGATGATGGTGAAGAAGTTTTGTTGCCTTCAGTCATTTGCTTTTTGAAGTCTTCTCCTAGCTGCTATTGTTTCCTCCAAGTACCATTTTCATGAAACCTAGATGAGAAACCACCACTGAAATTAGCTAATTTCATTGTAAAACCACCTGAAATCGAGGAGCCGTTCGAGGTTGAAAGTCGCAATTTCTGTCGGCGTTTTCATTTTCGGTCTGTCGAGGTCATCAATCGTAGCTCTGACTCGGAGCTCTTTTGTTCACCCTTTCAAGAATTTTGCAGCAGTAAAGGTCTGATTCTTACTCTGTTTTTTGAATGCTTGTTGTGTGATCCCTATGGATATTGGATGAAGATGAATGCGCGCTAATTGTTTTATATGTTTGATTGTTTGTCCGCAATTATTTCCGTCATTTAGTCCATTTTTTTCTGATGCTTAATTTACCAATTTCCTGCTTGTTTTCTTCGTTTCTTACTTTCAACAAGAGCAATGCAATTTCAGTCATGTTCATAAAGTTTTTTTTCTTTAGATTAACTGAGTTATCATGTAAGTACGATGTCCAATATTTTTCAAAGTCTGGTGGCTTGACTTTTTTTGTTCTTCTTTAATGTATGTTGTCCATTCACATTTTATTAGTCAGGGACATCAAAAAAGAGTATGATAATTTGGGTTGCTTTATATTTATTGCTCATCATAGTAGCATGCTTTAGGCGCGACTTAATTTGTTATCGTATTTGTGTACACGTTCGCGTGACATAATAGCGATTCTCAAAATTAAAAACGAGGTATGCGTTCGCGCAATTTTTTCCAAGTAATCTTCAATAATTAAGTGCTATAAATTGTGTATACGTATGCGTGACGTGATTCTTGATACGCCAAATGAGACGAGTACACGTACGCCTGACTCTTTTTCTAGATAATCCCACAATGCCATAATTTAATAATTAAAAGCGGTAAAGGCTAACATGCACGTAGGTTTAAAATACGTAATCAAACAACGTTAATTAAGCCAGGTATAATTAAAGCAACTGTGCTAAAATCACGAAACTCGAGAATGCCTAGTACCTTCTTCCGAGTTAACAGAATTCCTTATCCGGTCTTCTAGTTTCGCAGACCATAAAAACAGAGTCAAATTTCCTCGATTTGGGATTTAAAATAAATCGGTGACTTGGAACACCATAAATTATTCCAAGTGGCGACTCTGATTTTAAAAAAATAATCTCATTTTGATCATGTCACTTTTGTTTGATAAACTTCCTATCCCCTCAGGAAAAAGGAGGTGTGACAGATCTAGCGATTCTGCTAGGAATAAAGACCTAGAACATCTGGTTCAGGGTCCAGAATTCGAGCTTGTTAAATATGATATATTCTTGGATTTATTGTTTGTTGATATTATTATATTTTTGGACCTAATGTGTTAATTGCCGCTTATTTACCATTTTGATATTGTTTGAGCTGTGTTAAACTGTCTTCTTACACCTCCCTTGTGAGTCTTCTAAAAACATGGCGCACACGTACTTGTGGCCCACTATTTTGTTAAAGGTCATACCAATTAGAACGAGGTTGGGTCAGTAACTAGGCCGAGTAGACTTTCGTGCTCCCAGTATGTTGTGCTTACCTCGGCTCGAGCTGTCCGCTTGGGTAAGCCATGTCTAGAACACACCCCAGGTTTAAACCTAGAATGACATAACCTCATGCCAGATGCCTAGTAGGAACGTTTGTTGCATCACATGCATTTGACTTAGTAAACTCAACACAGGGGTTGGGTCCATCTAAGACAGGTGTACTCGAAAAATAAAAGATCATCCTGATGCATCCTATGTGCTATATATTGCAATCTTCAAAGGTAAAAGTAGTTATTTGGCTGACCAATGAGGGTTTAGGGTAAATGAGAAAAAAAAGAGGGTGAAGTAGGCCTAGTTGTATTTTTCTTTTACAATTTTTTTTCTCAAGAAAAAGACCAAAAAATGAATATGAATAATCCAAAAAGATTTTGCAGTTTTTTTATCATTTCTTTAAAAAAAAAGGACAAAAAATATGTGCTTTCTCCAAATCAGTCGTTTTTTTAATTTTCGCACGTATCCAATCTTTTCGAACTACGCATACCTGATTCTCATCTTTCGGGGCGGGATACGTAGGCATCCCACATATGATACGGTCTTCTTAGTGAGTCTTAGGTTCTCGGCTTCGAGGGTCGTGACTAAATCTTGCATGTCTAGCCATTTTTGGCCATATTGGTTATTTTTCAAAATATGGCTATTTTTGCAAAGTGGTTTGTTTAATTGTCTGGATAGTCTTGAATCCACAATTAGGTTTACTTTAAGTCCCATCCTTGTTGAATTTGAATGTCTAGCCGCTTTTGGCCACATAAGCCATTTTATAAAAATAGCCCCAACCATATGTTGCATGTGTCCAATAGGAAGTTTTATTGTCTCACATGGTGTTCTAAGTCAATAACTCTATTTGGTCTTATTTTTCTCATACAAGTGTGGATCCACTTACCAGAGCTTGGGTATGACAGACACCCCAGGGCCATCCAGTCAGGATCACTACATTCATGAGCTGGCTAAAAGGAGACTTTTTATGTTTTTATGTTGTTTTGTACTTTATAGTCATGTTCAGTAGTACTGATTCTTTTAGTTGGTGTCAGAATTTTTCGTAGTATAGTTGAGTTTGTCAAGTATCTCGTTATTGTATTTCCTATTTTATATTTGAAAACCAAAAAAAAGAGTTGTAAATGAAAAATCCAAATAGATTTTTTATTCTTAGTTTATTTTCTCCATTACTTTTCCAGAACTACGTTTGGTCTGACTCATGTGGGACATGATACGGAGGCAACCTACATAGGATTCGATCGAATTATTTTTAAAATTAAAAGAAAAAGAAAAAAAGGAAAAAAAGATAAAATTATGTGATGTGAGAAATGAAAGGAAACAAAAGAGTAATAATTAGAAAAATGAGCAAGCCAAGAAGTACTAGAAAAGAATGAAAAGAGATTGAAATGAACAAAATTGGGATGATGCCACTCCAACATGATGAATTCATTTTGTTCCTCTTTGTTATCTTCATTATAGCATAAGGGTGGTTGGTTTGTGGTTCTTAAATTGGTAACTCGTCCATACAACACAAGGTCAAAGAGCAAGGTAGCCATGACTAGCAAAGACTTGGACACATGTGTTATTGATCCGTCTAAGGAGATTGAATTAGAATCTGCGTTGAAAGAATAAGTCTTAAGGTTGAAAGGATAGATGTCTAAAATATACCAATCCTGGATTAGTGGGCGTCCTCCACCATTAGTTCCCTCTAACTACACTGAAAGCCTCGTCACCATTCTGCCACTGTCACAAATCCAGTTTCCTACTGCTGGTGATATCTCCCCACAACCTTTTCACACTCCACCTGCCAAAACCACCTCATATCCTACTCCTTTGACCACTCATATTTTTGTAGCTCCTCTACCAGCTACTTTTCCTCGATCCTCTAGTGAGACTGTGTTCAAAGTCCCTGATGCCCAACACTATGCTCGAGAACCAACTTTAAAGGTCTCGGATCCATACTCTTACGCCCCTAATTTTGAGCCTCCCGGTGAAACTAAAAAGACTGCTAATACAGTGGAGCAGGATGAGATATCCAGGAAGGTAAAAATCTTAGAGCACTCTTTAAGAAACATACAAGGGATAGAGAGCCAGGTGGGCTTTCCTTATAACGACTTGTGCTTGTTTACTGACATACAACTGCCTGCTGGGTTTAAGATGCCAAAGTTTGATTTATAGGATGGGCGTGGAGATTCAGTAGACCATCTGAGGGGTTATTGCAGTGAAATGAGAAGTGTTTGCGGGAAAGATGAATTGTTGATGGCATATTTTAGTGAGAGTTTGAGTGGGGAAGCCTTGGAGTGGTATATCAAGATGTCAGTAAATGGCATGCATGAGGTTACATGGCTCAAGATTTTATTCGGAACTGTCAGTATAATATAGATATTATCCCAGATCACTCCTCCCTATCTCAAACAGAAGGAAACCCGAGGAAATGTTTAAGGAGTTTTGGCTCAAATGAAACGAACAAGTTGCTCGGTCAAGTCCACCGATTGATCGAAAAGATGTTGCTGAGTCCCGCAAATGACAGGATCCAGTGGGCATTCCTGCTAAATGCTTTCAGCCTTAATACCAACCCTATGAATATCCTCGTACCCCAGAAAATCCTTCCCAGTGCTACTTTCCTCCACAAAATCCCCAAAGTCATACCTCACCTTCCCAATACTCAATCCACAATGCACCGCTATATACTCCACACCCACGAGACCGCAATGGTCTTCACCACCTGTACAAATGTCTTACCAACCTCCTCAAGCATATCAACCACCTACCCGATAGAGGTTCCAACCAAGGTCGGAATTGAAAATGAGAAGGCAACTGCAAAGATAAAATTCTTTCAGCCCTATTGGAGAATCATATGCCAGTCTGTTCCAAAGGCAGATGATATTGGACATGTTGAAGCAAATTACAATAAAAATGCCTAACCCCCATCCAAAGAATTTTGATTTTTCTCAAAGGTGCGCATATTGCTCTAATGCCCTGAGGCACAATATGGAAAAGTGTTGACATCTGAAAAGAACAATCTAAAAGCATATTGATCCAGGTGACATTACGGTGCAAAATTCAAATGCAGCGTATACTAGCCAAAGTACATTGCCTGTTCATAATGAGACGCATATGGTGGGCACGATTTGTGTTGAAAGGAATATGAGAACTCTTCTGAGCTCCTTGGAGGGCCACTTGCCGGAAAATTTTCAGCGCTATCAGTTTCGGTTTCGGAAGTTGATCTTAAGAGTGAGTCGACAAAAGGGACCCAAAAGCTATTTTCCGAGGTCAATGTGATTGAAATTTGTAATGGTATTCATAATAATGATGTGGAATTCAGTGGCTAAGATGT
Organism: Nicotiana glauca; assembly: GCA_026770625.1. Lineage (NCBI taxonomy): Eukaryota > Viridiplantae > Streptophyta > Magnoliopsida > Solanales > Solanaceae > Nicotiana > Nicotiana glauca. The sequence goes on from MU760083.1 coordinate 54,963, forward strand.
CAAGCTTGGTAATTGGAAAACGCTCCTTTCTTGGCTAGCCAAGGGGAGTCTTGATGGTTTATTTTCTTGTCATTTCTATTGATCGGGTTATTTCAGGGTTGTAATTCTGATATTATCTAGTGAATCGAACCCTTCTATCATTTTTTGCCTTGTAATTTAGTCTTAGTACCACTTTTAGTGTTATTTAGGTTTTCCAGGGTTGTAACCCTAGAGTATTTTCCTTGTTTTGTTGCTCAAGCCCTTTCACCGTCTGTCTAATGTAATTTCCTGTTATTTCTAGTCAGTTTTTGTTTAGTTCTCTTTTGTTTTTATTGTCTCTTCATGCTGATTTTAATGACATGACATGCTCGCATACTTCTCAGCATGGTCTGAAAAGTTAGTCTAATCATGAAGTAATGAAACAATTTTGAAGATGATAGAGACATTTAAGGGAAATAAGAAAAGATTTGGATGTCTTGATATCATTTAAAGCCTGAATTGTGTGAAAATAGGGAAGATAGTTTGGAAAGTTAATAGGATGACAGGACTTTGTTACAAGAGAGTTAATCCTAGACAACTTGAAGCGAGCAGTTTTAAGTTCAAGTGCACCTCAACTTACAAGATAAAGTCAATAGATTTTTCTCCGAATTGAAGGAGGATATCCGTTGTGAAGAGGAAATCACTCAAAGAGAGTTCTGTACTTGAGAAGACACTACAAATGTGGAAGACATATCAGTGATATCAATGCCAAAACTGCAAGAGAAATGTTGTGCATCATCTTCCTTTTTCAATTTCAAGTTGCATGTGCTATACTTAGCCTTTTCAGGGATTGAGAGGCTCTCTTTCAACTACCCAAACATTTTATACCATTCGGCACCCCTTTTAAGCCTATGCTAATTTTCTTGATCTCCCATCTTTTGGAATCAAGTCAGAGTCATAAAAAGAAAAGAAAAAATTCATGTCCCTGTGGTTTTGTTTTAGAAAGTTCATTCTAAAAGAAAAGTCAAAAATAAAAAAAATAAAAAAGAAAAAAGAAAAAAGAAAAAAGAAAAATAGCAACAAAACTAAAGCATCCTTTTAACCTACGTTCGACCTGATTCTTGTCACCACAAGATACATAAGCAGCCTTAAGGTTCAGTCACACCAAATAAAATATTTCATAATCCCACTAACCAAGAGTGGGGTGGCATTTTTTAGAAATTCCAAAAAAAAAAAATTCAAATTCTCTTGTTTAAGAAATTGGGGCAAAGTTTTAGAATGGCAAATTTTGTAAATAAGTTAATGTGTTGTCTTAGTTATTTTGATCCTTTATAATAACCTTTTTTTCTAACCCTGTCCCAAAGCCACATTACAGTCCAAAAAAGACCTCCCAGATAATCTTTGAGAGTGCCGAGCTAGACATGCCAGGAGCATATGATGTTTTTACTATAGTCAATGCATTGTCATCTACATAATCAGAGGAAGTAAAATGAAAAAGAACAAAATGAGAGTGTCTTATTGGTGAAAATCTTCACAATAACCATAAGACGACGGTAAGTTGAGGGAAAGAACAAAATGGCAGAGGCTTGATGATGAAAACCCTTCAGGCACTACAAGCCAAATAGGACACTGAATCAGAACATTGAAGCCCAGTTTCACGGCTTAAAGTTTCAACAAAAATTGAATATTAGACTTGCTTGACAATATAGACCACTTAATCCAAAAGTGCATGTCATGGTCACTAGAGTTGGTATCCACATCTGATAAGTTTCTACTTTGTAATTTTCTTGTTAGGTATCATCTCTTTCCGTTGTCCCTTACTATGTTCCTCTTGTTTTGTTTATTTTCTCTTCTTGTGTTTGTTTTGTTAGAACAAGTGAGAAATGACTTCAAAATTTGCTACCAACTTTTCAATTGCACAAAACGGAATATGGCTAGCACATCAACGTGGCATAAGTCAGGAAAAAACTGTATGCACACTGAGTTAGTAACAATCAATGTGCTTTGGGATTCATGTGAAATGCAAAAGTTCGGTAAATGCCAATTCATGAGAAAATGTAACAGATAGAGGATATTGGGATTGAATAGATCGGAGGTGTTTTCTGTGATAAGTTGAAAGAAAATGGTTAGTCGATAATAGGCAAGGTCTTCCAAGTTGAAATCAAAGTTATCATGGAAAGTGTAGAAGCAGTCACCTTCAAGGTCAAGGCCACAAACTAACCATCGTGTTTTAAACTCACAAGAATGTTCATATCAAAGCTTGGAAGCTTGAATTTTTTAGGTGTAATGCCCCAATTCTGCTTACACAAAGGCTATTGAGAAGATCACACATCATTCCTAGGAGAAACACTTCCGAATCTAGGTCTTTCAAGTTATATTTTCTTCTAGGAGACGCACTTCCTAGTATGGGTTTTTCAGGATATACCTTTAGGAGAAACACTTCCTAAATTGAGATTTCACCCCTAGGAGACTCACTCCATAGTTTAGGTCATTTAAGTTCAGCCCTAGGAGACACACTTCCTCATTTGAGTCATTAAAGTTTCACCCCTAGGAGACATACTTCCTAGTCTTGGTCTTTCAGGATATACTTTCTGCAGATGCACTTCCTTAATTGAGATCTCACCCTTAGGAGACACACTTACTAGTTTGGTTAATTCAAGTTTCACCCTTAGGAGAAGCAATTCCTAATCTAGGTCTTTCAAGTTATTGTTTTAGGAGAGGCACTTCCTTAATCGAGATTTCACCCTTAGGAGACACATTTCCTAGTTTGGTTCATTCAAGTTTCGCCCATAGGAGAAGCACTTCCTAATCTAGGTATTTCAAGTTATCCTTTGAGAAGACGCACTTCCAAAATTGAGATTTTACCCCTTGGAGACTCACTTCCTAGTTTGGTTCATTCAAGTTTCACCTGTAGGAGACACACTTCCTAATCTGGGTTTTTCAGGTTATTCTTTTAAGAGACGCACTTCCTAATATAGGTTAGTTGAGTCCATACCTAGGAGACACACTTCTTAGTTTGAGTCATTTAGGTTTTATTTTTAGGAGACACATTTTCTAGTCAAAGTTTATTGGTTTTACTCACAGGAGACGCACATTCTAGTCGACTTTTTAGTTTACTCTCATTATTGCATCAATAGCATAAGTTGTTTACAGTTTTTCTAACAACTCACATATCTTCAGCGTGCAAACTGGGGTAGAAAATTTTACTTGTTTGTTGTTTTGATTGCAGGCACCCACCTAGAGAATGAGGGAATTTGTTTTGGAATTATTTTAAGTTTCAAGTCAGTAGTAGGTAATGATGAAGAAACCGAAGATAATGATGAAGCGGGTTCTCTCCAAAGAAGAAGAATAAGAAGAACATCCACAACTCAACCATATTCTTAAACGAATGATATTCAAGAACTATTACAGATTTAAACATGGTTGGAAATGCTGAGATCCATTTCTGGGCTCTAGTTGTTGCTTTCGGTCAGAGATGTTTCACATCTTATATTTCTCCACCTCTGATTGCAACACTAGCTGCCACACCAGCAGCTCCTGCCTCGCCACCCTTCCCTAATTGAATAAGTGAAAGATGTATGTTCACCTCGGTCACCTGATCATGGGAACAATACAAATATTTTCCCGGCACCCATCCGAAACCCCAATGGTAAATATATGACTAGCAATTACGATAAAATAAATGGTGGCTCTTTATGGACAATAATAAGCAATAAATAAAGAAAAATAATCTAGGCAATAAATAGAAGCAATAATATCAAAAGAATGTGTTTAGAGAGCAGAGAGAATGATCTTGTGTATTTTGCATGGAGAAACAAATGTTTACAAAGTTACAAGGATCCCCTTTATATATAAGGGGACATCCAAATATAGTACAAATTACATTAATTACAAAGATACGGAGATGGGACAACTAGTTGACGCCATGATTCGGTTTTATTCTAGCTTGACAGACTCTGTCAGCTTTATTTGCATGCCTTGGGAACTCCCTACTTTTACCATAACCGTGGTCAGTATTGCCCCGAGGTTGAGCCTCGAGGAAGGAAGCTCGGTCGTAGCCTCGAGCCTTCTAGACGATCATTCGAGGCTCCTCAATGATGAGAAATTGGACCCTCAGATTTCATCATATACAGATAGTCCACACATTTCCTAGAGAGGAATAATAAGAAATGACCTTAGTAACCAGCTTTCTGAATTTTTTCGCGATGACATCATACCGATAACACCAGCCTTCGCGATAACCTAAATGTCCAGTCGTTTTATCTTTCCAGAACCATTCAAAGCATTACCATTTCTTATTCTTCAAAGCAATAATGTCGCTATCGTTTCAGCTCCCAAGAACGCATTAAATGCATCTGCTGTTACGTCTTTCAAAGACAATAATGGCACCGTCGGTTATGCTACCGCCCTTACTATAAATGGGAGCATCCTGGAACCAACTTTTTATTCAAGTGTCTTCCCATATATATCTATCTTGCTCTTCTCACCATTCTCATCCATTGTCATCCACCATGTTTGAGGACCATGGTATCAAGGTTATATGGCGGCGTTTTTATCAGCCACGCTACGACCTATCTCCTGGACTTTCTCTTGTCAAGGGAGATTACACCGTCTTGTCGTTGTCATTGTTGTTATTGTTGTTGTTGTTGTTGTTGTCGTAGTTAGATCGGGACAACGAGGTAGGGGGCCGATTTCTCCCGACGCGGGGAAATATTTCGAATCTACACCGCTGCCCGGGGGTGTTCGGACTTTACACTGCTGCTTACCTCCCCCGACTACCCGGTGTGGAAACTCATTCCTTTTGCTTTCCATGGAGTGAGGTGGTTCTATCTGCTAACTGTTTCATCTCGCACTAGTGTAAGGTCTCAAGAACTATCTTCGCAACAATAGCACTGGCGAAATCTATACTAACCAGATTTTTCACCCAGGCACTTCTTCATTCCTTTTCTTCTTCTACTGTGTCATTTTTCTCTCCCCCACCACTTTTCTCGTCTTCATCTTCTCCCTTAAAGATATTACCACTGAGGATGCACTCTCGAGAATTGGCTAGGATCCAGACTTTTACTATATGTGTACCTTTTTGCTTCTTTGTTTCTTTGTAAGGACCTCTCGTGGGCTTTGTAATCATATGTAAGGATCCCTAGTGGGCTTTTGCAATCAAGTGTTTATGAATATAAAGATCTTTCTTCAATTTTGTCTTTGATGTATGTTATATTTCCCCTTATCTGTGCTTATGAAGAATATGAGTGAATGGCCCCACCGATTAGTGCAAATATCGAGCCCAGAGTGGGGGTTTGCTCAAACTTGGGCCACCTAGAAACTTGTTTGGAACATAGTGTAGATAGCCTTAAGGAGTTGTAGATAGATCCCGGATGAGGGACGGACTTGGATGGTACCCCGAGGTCAGGCCCATATGGGTAGAGTTTAAGTGCTTATTTCCTTCTAGAGATGAGCCCTCAAGATCGGGCACAATTTCGAGTCTTGTAATGATGTCAATGGCTTCTTGGAGACAGACTTCTTTTTGAAGGAGGTCCTTTAGGTCGGGTAACACCTTAGGACTCGCAATGATGCCAATGACTTCTTTGAGCCTAACTTTTTTTTTTTATGGAGGTCCTCGAGGTCGACTACCACCTCGGGACTTGCAACCTTGCCAATGGCTTCTTGGAGCCTGTCTTCTTTTTGGTGGAGATCCTCGAGGTCAGGTACCACCTCGAGACTTGCAACGATGCCAATGGCTACTTGGAGCATGTCTTCTTTTTTATGGAGGTCCCTAAGGTCGGGTACCACCTCGGGACTTGTAATGGTACGTGGATCTCCAACCCCAAAACATCACATAGCGTTGCCTAATGTGCAACGCCACTGCAATGTGACCCAGGCAATCCCGTTGGCACATCTTTCCGAAATGATACTGGTCAATATTTTTATTAGGCCTCTGAGGTAGGGGGATTGTCACCGCTTTTTCCTTATATAGGGTTGTTTCTGTATTTTTGGAGATTCCACCATTCTATGTAGTTACCCTTTTTTCATGCGTTAGGACTTTCATTATTTCAGTACTATCACTCTTGCCCAAATTCCTGCTCCAGTTCTCTAATTTTGCAACAGTCATGACTGCACTATCAGGATCCGTTCGGTAGGGAGTAGAGAGTTTTGCCTCCGGTTCTCGCCTTGTTGGCAGAGCGTCGGTGACGCCAGGAGGGCCTGAATTGGGCATTTTGCTTCGAGTGGGGGCTTCTCATCGGAGAAGTTCCCCGATGTTCAGGATGAACAGGAGCATCCTTGAAGTTTACTTATTCGATAGGAGAGGAACACCTTGGGTTAGTGAGAAAAGACTACGGATAGGGGGAAAAGGTAGTGTTACAGATACCTTCCTCGGATGAGGGCATCATGGACCGTGCCAATGGGTTTCTAAACGTGTACCCATGTCCTTTCACACTGAGCCCCTTTGATAGGGTTGTCTCGACTTCTGTCTAAACTATCGGGTTACCTTGGCACAGATGCACCCATAATTTTTGCAAATAGTTTTGATGATGAGATTCTTTGTGGAGAAGGCAGGGCTTGAACTTACGGTCAGTCAGCTTATTAGGATATACCGGCATTTTCACCCTCAAGGTATGCTAACCTTACGATGAAGGCCGACCACACAAATCATCGTTGATGATATGGAAGACAGAGATCGGGAGTGGATGAGTCGATTCGTCCGATTGCGGACCATTGATATTATTCCTGCGGAGTTTATGTCATTCCCTAAGCGGTACATTTGTGCCATCTTAGTTTTGTTTATGGCAAAGGCTGGCTTCGTAAGTGCGCCTTTATTTCTTTCTCTGCAGCGATTTCATGGATGCGAGGAGATGTTCTTGATCTGCCGTATTGGGTTTAGAAGTTGGCGACCTATTCGACTTGCGATGAGCGTAAGTGGCAAGCTTTGTTTGGGGGAAACTAGGAAGAAAAACATCATGGTATGTGTTGTGCGATTGTTTCCATTGCCTTTTTTTCATTTGGAAAGGCACTTTCCCTTTATGCATACTAATCTTGATCTTGTAGGCATCGGATAACCTTCCGAGGCAAGGACGTGCCCCTTTAGAGACGGGGAAGTGTTGCTAGCTTCCAAGCTAAAGAATGATACCAATAAGCGAGAGATACCTTTGAAGTGTGACGATGTTCAAATCAAGGTGACACTGGATCGGGGCCATAGAGTGGAAGTATTATCTGATCCTGTTGCGCCCGTGATTCCTGGTTTAGGAAAGGTGGTTTCTTCGTTGCTGTTATCTTCTTTTTCCATCGAAAGTACTTCGAGGGATACTCGAAATCGGGGTCGCATGCACTGAGCGACCGTGCCTCGACCAGAGTCAACTCTTTCAGAGATGAGGGAGCTGGGTTAGCAAATGTGCGCTTGGACTTCGAGGAAGCCCAGTGGCTTCACTCTGTGGTGAGTTCGACACAAGCCTTTTGAGTTTCACACTTTCCCTTCCTTATTGAGTTTTCTTTTGTACGCCTTCGACAAGGTAAAGTCTGAGCTGCTTCGCGTTGAGGCCATAATGCAGAAAGCTCTGGATGAGGAAATATCCCTTTGGCTCCTTGCAATGAAAAGGAAGACGAGTTGGTACACTTATGGTAGGAGGCGAGTCGGAGCATGAATAATGAGAGCTACTTGAATTAGCAGGTAGTTTTTTGTTTCGAGTGAGTGTGTGTTCCTACTTCTAGCTCTTGAGGCTAATGTTTTCTTTATCTTTGTTGCAAAAAAAGATGGAGGACCTGGATCACCTTTGAAATGAAGCTGGCCGATCCAAGAATGAGCATGATGAGCTAAAAGATCAGGCGGAGGTTCAGGCTTCAGAGGGGAAGGGTGCTCTAGCTAAAGATTCTGCCTTTGAGGCTCAACTTCTCTTAGTTCGTGACAATGCCTCGGTTCGAATAGATATGATTACGAAGCTCGAGTCCGAGCTTTTAAAGGTCAACGCCGAGGTCATTGATGCCTGGGCTGAAGCCGTAATGAGACAAACTAAGGCTAACCATAAGGTGGCAATCTATTTGAAGGACACTGCCGATGCTCAAACTCAGTTGAGAAGGACCCTCGACCGCGAAGACAGGATCAAAGAATATGCTCATTATATGTCTCGAAGGAAAATTGTCGAAGAGATTTGTACTAGGTAATTTGTCCTCTCGGAAGAGTTGGCGCGAGTTAGGGCAGACAAGCGTTATATTCGGTTACTTATATCTGACACTGAAGAAAGCGAAGATGAGGCCGACGAGCCATATCCCCAGGGGGGACGTAGATTTTGCTTTCTGATTCTGTATATAGCATTTTTAAAGCACGTTTGTAGATGTAGCTTGTGTTTTTTATATATGTGTACAAAAGAAAACTTTGCAGCTTTATTTCTTCTGTAGCTCTTTCTATCTCAAATCTAGCCAAATGAAATGGTTTTTGAGTGAGAAGGAATCCATAGATTCGAGTATGGTCTTGAGGCTCATTGGGCTGGCCCCTAGACTCTTATGCGCTTGGCGGATGCGAACCTTTAGTATAAGCCGGCATTTGAGCTCTTATGATTTCGATTTTAGGCATGTTTTGATCAATTGTTTTGAGTTCAGTCTCTGAGTCGGGTATTTACTCGAGCTCATTTGAACCTCAAGATGTAAAATTTTAGGCTGGCAACAGTGGTACTTACGCTTTTGGTCGATGCGTCCTTTTAGTGTAAGCTGCATTTGAGCTCTTATGCTTTTGCTCTTAGGCATACTTAGTTAATTATTTTGGGTTCAGTTTCCGAATCGGGTTTCGAATCAAGCTCATTTGACCCTCAAGTTTTATAATTTCAAGATGGCCCTTAGGCTCTTACGTGTTGGGTCGGTACGACCTTTTATGTAGGATGGCGATAGTGGTTCTTACGTCTTGGGTCAATGTGACATTTTTATGTGGGTTAGTGATAGAGGCTCTTACGTGTTGGGCCGATGCGACCTTTTATTATGCTTTATTTTACACTCTTTAAGGAGTTTTTGAAATAAAGTTTTCCTGACTCTTCGACGGTTCAATAAAAAACCTCGATTGTGAGTCGTTATATGGTGATGATCGAGCACCTCGGGAGGTTTGGCTCGGAGGCTGAGTATCTCGAAGCATGTAATTTGGAGCTGACATGATCGAAGATTTTTTCCCTATGTTGAGGGTAGCCTGTTTAACCGGTTCTTTTCGAAGTAGATTCGAAGTAACTGAAGGCCTGTGATTTTGTAGCGACGGTCGGGTGTCCCCTAGTTACGTTAGTTTGATTGGTACAACTTTGTGATCGAAGTCATTTGTGCTTGGCCGGAGCCATTTTTAATCCCGAGTGAAGTAGTTTCAACGTCTATATCGAGGGTATGCCTTTGAGGGCTCTTACAAGTTTGATATATAGCCTTAACTTTGAGATCGAGTTTATGCCGTTAGTGAGGTCTTACAATTTTTACATGCCTTTGAGGTTTTACAATTTTAGATACTTTGTACACGTATGGTTCATGCCTTGCTCGAGGTCTTACAGATATTGTCACTTGGCACATCTGCGGTTAATGCCGTGCTAGAGGTCTTACAGATATTGTCACTTTGCACAAGTGCGGTTCGTGCCATGCTAGAGGTCTTACAGATATTATTGTTGCTTATGAGGTCTTATGAGACCGAGCCTGCCCTCTTGGGGTCTTATGGCCTCCGATTTTAACGAGTTGTGATTAGCGACAGTCCTCGAGTCATCGAGGGTATCTTGGCTCAGGAGCCATTACTCATAAACTTGGTACTGCCTCATTGAGGGGTTATGATTTCGGAGATTTCGACATAGAGGCCGCGTGATTTTTGAGATTTTGACGCCAATCCCCAAGTGTCCGGGAAACTTTCGGCTTTGGATACATTTTTTGATTTTGATGTTGCCTTGTTGAGGTCTTATGAGTTTGGAGTTCCGACCCGGAGGTCTTTGGGGTGTTGGATTGTTGACGTCAGTCCCCGAGTGTTTAGGACGTTTTTGATAGAGGAGTCGAAAATGCCAGTTTCTTTTAAAGTGTGAAATGATTTGATGAAAAGTATTCTTCGATTACTCGGTACAAGTATACATGTTTTCGCTGTCAAGGGCCCAACTATCCTATGCGGACACGGTTTGTTCGATCGTTTGGCCTGGTACATCATTTTCCTATTGTGTTCCCATTCGGCGTTTCTTCACTTTTCCATGTGGATGGCCTTCTGGTGGGGGGGATGCCCACCAGTATTTGAGGTTGTTTGCAAAATAAGACTTGAATACTCATTGAGTCTTCCTAAGGTAGCATGAGGATATTTTCTCGTTAAAAACCTTACCGGTAAATTCCTTTTCGGGATAAAAACCCGATCGAAGGAAAAGAGTGCAACGAATGCTTTAAAACCTTAAGGTCTTCGAGCTGGGTTAGCATTTCGACTGCCTCGGTCGGGCGCCTGCATAAGTGTTGTTATGAAGAATAAAGTGAAAAAGGGAGATGGTTATACCTTAGAGTTGAATATGTCGGCAATGTTTCGAGCCTCAATATGTTCCATTCGCTTGTGATTAGGACACGGTACGGTCCTTTGTTTTGTTTAATTGTTCTTAACCAAAGATGAAGTTTGCTATCGCTATTTTATTGTTTGGTTTCCCTTTGGCTCCTTTACGGGTGGAGGTACTGGTGTCGGCACCCCATCGTGCTTTGTGAACATTTCTCTTATCGCATGCTGCTCCCCGTAGATGCTTTTAATCCATCCCTTGTCGAGAATTTTATCTTTTAATGGAGGGTGGATGGTACTACTCTCATGCAGTGTATCCACGGCCTTCCTAACAAGGCGTTGTACCTCATGTCTCCTTCGATGACATGGAATTTAGCAATTTGGGTTATGCCGACCACGTTGATTGGGAGGGTGATTTATCCATTCTTTGTTTCACCATCCATGTTGAATCTGTTGAGGACTCGAGTGGCAGGCACAATTTGGTCAAGGAGTCTGAGCTGCTCTATTACCCTCGACCTGATAATATTGGCCGAGCTACCTGGATCCACAAGTACACGTTTAATTTGAAATGTATTTACAAGGAAAGAGATTATTAGTGCGTCATTGTGATGATAAGACAAGGTCTCAGTGTCCTCATCGCTAAACGTGAGATCATCCTCGAGTATGTAACCATAGGTTCTCTTTTCTCTAGTGACGTATATTTTTGTCCTTCTCATCATGCGTTCCTGTGGGGCATCGATACCTCCCAAGATCATGTGGATGAGATGTTGTGGTTCACTTGTTTCGTTCTTCTTGGCCGCGTCTCTTTCCCAAAACTTATTTTTGGCCCGTTCGCTTTAGGAATTCTCGGAGGTGACCTTTATTGAGTAGTCTGGCTACTTCTTCTTGGAGCTAGTGGTAATCCTCGGTCTTGTGGCCGTGCGTGATGTGAAATGCACACACTAAGTTATGATTCCTTTGTGAATGATCTTATTGTACATTCCTGGGCCACCTAGCGTCTCTAATTTTGCTGATGGCGAACACGATGTTTGATACATCGATATTGAAATTGTATGCTGACAAGAGAGGTGCCTCCGTTGGCCCTGTGTGCCTATAAAATCTGGCTTTATTGATGAGTCCCCGAGGATTCTATCCTCAGTCCATCTTTCGATCGTTGCGGGGTATGTTGCGCCTTGGGGTGTTGCTTCTATCTTCAACGTGTGGTTGGTATCTTTACGTATTTTGCTTCGGATCTTTTGCTGGGAGACTGTTGAGATATACCGAGCCTGAAGGGGCTCTAGTTGGTCGTCCTCAACCCTGATTTTCGATTGATATTGGTTGTGAACGTCCATCAGGTCATGGCGAGATATTCAACCAGATTCAGCTTCAGCTGCTTTGAAGCCACCGAACTTCGTTAATTTAGACCTTGAGTGAAGTCCTGCACTGCCCAGTCGTTGGAGATTAGTGGTAGCTCTATTCGTTCCATTTAAAGCGAGTCATAAATTCTCGCAGCATCTCGCTCACTCTTTTCTTGATTTTGAAGATTTCGGATTTCCTTGTGGCCATCTTGATGGCCCAGTCATGTGCCTTTATGAAGGAATCTACCAACATGGCAAACGAGGATATAGAGTTTGGGGCCAGGTTATGATACCACACCATTGGCCCTTTAGAAAGTGTTTCCCCGAATTCTTCCACAGGACGGACTCGATCTCGTCGTCCCTAAGGTCGTTGCCCTTCACTACACAGGTGTAAGCGGTAACGTGCTCATTGGGGTCCGAGGTACTGTTATACTTCAGAAGGTCTACCATTCTGAACTACTTTGGAATAGGTTTCGGGGCCACTTCCTGTGAGAATGGATTCTGTACGAACTTCTTTGAGTCCACACCTTTCAAGATTGGGGGTGCTCCTTGAATTTGGTCGACCCTGGAGTTGTAGGTCTCGCCTTTCTTATCGTTAGATTCTATCATTTTCTTGGCTGATTCGATACTTCTTGTAAGATCCTCGAGCATCTTTGCGATGGCGGCATAGGTTGCCGATCCGTTATTGCTTGATCTCTCTAGTACCTGCTCGTGTTGAGGAGCCGTCCCCGATGCTATCGTTCAAGCATTTTTCTAGTGACTTTGCAGCTGAGCAATAGCTAGCTGTTGTGCCTGCAACATTTCAAAAATAATACAAAGGCTAACCTCTCATTCTTCCCTAGTTAGGGTTTTCTGAGCTTCTTGTTGGTCTCCTTGGTGCACACTCCTGCTAGTGTGGGAGCTTATATCGTCATGTTGAGCGTCGTCTGAGACCGCGGCCACTGGAATTTGTATTGGTGTGTTCTCAAGGTTTCGTGATGGCACACTAACAGCTGGAACAACCACACCATTCTCTCCGTGGTTCTCAGGATTGTTGTTTACTGAATCAGACATTTTGACCTGGAATAAAAGATCTTGGACAATAAAAAATTGTGGAAGACAACTTGCTTTGTGTAATGAAACTAACAAGAAAATAATCACTATTATTTTTAGCCCCACGGTGGGAGCCAAACTATTTACTGTGAAAATAATAATAACAATTAAATTTGATTATGGGACTCTAAAAATACGTGATCTATTTTTATGATATTGTTAGGCAGTTGGTGCTATGTGGAAGATTTAGAAACGAGATAAGAGCTAAAGAAGGACGGGACAACCAAATCGAAAGATTAACAATCGGGGCCTCAAGCTTGTCGATTTGGGGGCCTTGGGGTCGATAATGATGCTCGGCTAGGAGCTCTTGAGGGATATTGATGTATGACTAACAATTACGATAAAATCAATGGTGGCTCTTTTTGTCCAATAATATGCAATAAATGAAGAACAATAATGAAGACAATAAATTGAAGCAATAATATCAAGAGAATGTGCTAGAGAGCAGATGGAATGTTTTTGTGTATTTAGCATGGAGCAACGGATGGTTACAATGTGACAAGGATCCCCTTATATATGAGGGGGCATCAAGATATAGTACAAAATATATTAATTACAAAGACACAGAGATGGTACAGATTTTTGACGCCCTGATTCAGTTTTATACTAGCCTGTCAGATTCTGTCGGCTCTAGCTGCATGCCTTGAAAACTCCCAACTTTTACCATAACCTTGGTCAGTACTGCCCCGAGGTCGAGCGTAGATGAGCCTCGAAGAAGGAAGCTCAGCCATAGCCTCGAGCCTTCGAGACGATCTTTTGAGGTTCCTCGATGGCGAGAAATTGGACCATCCGATTTCACCGTATACAATCTTGAGGGTTGAAAATGAACAGTTGTAGTTAAAAATTTAAAAGCTCCAAGCTAAACTCCGGGATCAAGAGGATTATTTCCTTCTTGAGAAATTTAATACATTTTATAAGATGAAGAAGGAGTATTTTGCATTTCAAATATAGATGACTGCATTATAGAGGATCTTAACCCGGAAACAACCGCCTTCGAGAACATTCCTGCCCAACCCACTGTCTCAAGCTCCTCGAGTACTTGCTCTAAGTCTTCGGAAACCGAAGATGTAGTTGAAGATGAAGTAGAAAAAGACAAAGATGATGGAGCTGGACCAAATGCTTAGCAACCTTCATCTTCAAAGGATGTAGCAGAGACATTTCGTCCTTAGCTTCTGCTGCCAAAGAAAATCAATGTACTTTTTATTCCGTTTTTGTATATTGAGTTCGGCATTTTGTGAGAAAAAAGACATTTTTTTTTGTTAACTTATGTGCAAAGACATCTTTTTTCATTGATAAAGTTCAGGAATTTGTTCATCCGATAACTCTAAACCAGTAATTCATACTTTGGTTTTTACCCTTTAATGATGAGATTATTATAAGAGTTGACCCTTATATTTACAATATTCTTGAAGAGGATGTCTCATGTTTATTTTGACACCAGAATTTGAAGTTTAAGTAATATTCAATTGAAACATACCATATAGTATTATTTCGATAAGAAATATAAAATTAAAAGGACTTTAATTTATTCCTTCATTTCTAAAAGTAGATTTACATGCAAAAATATTCGTACATGTAAATAAAGTTGACAATACATGTGGTTAACTTGTACTACTTATATCAATACGATTGATCATTCAATCCCTGATCCTGACTCGAGGTCTTTCACAATAATAGAAATTTTAAAATTTTAAGTTCAATATACAACTTCCATTTCTAACAATCTCCAGTTTCATTGACACTTTAGTGCCATGATATACGACGGTTTCCCAGTGTCAAGTGTTCAGATATAAATATGAGAATGTGAACACTGGAGTTCATGTTGTTGTCAACGAACCTATCTTTACAATATGCTTTAAGTTCTGTCTCATTAAAAACCTTTCTAGGAAAATCTAATTGGAACAAAAACTGAACGAAGGAAAAACAGTGCAACACATATTTTCTGTATCATCAAGGATCGTCAACAATAATACCTTTTGAGGTGAGTCACGTTTCAATTTCTTTGTAATATCACTTCAACTTGATTTCCCAACTGATATAACCCTTTACCGGTTATAGCTGAAATCCGGTAAGGTTTTTCCCATGTTGGTCCCTATGGACGGTCTATTTTTATCCTCCCCTTTAAAATTAATTTATCCATACATAAAAATTTACAATAATTATTTTAAAAGTATTTTCTATTAATAAATATCTATTTTATAAATTAGTTAATTATTAATTTCAAAAAAATCACATAGTACTAATATTGTGTAACTTCAAATGTATTTACTATTATAAAAACACTTTTGTATATACATTACATATGTTTTGTAATTTGACAAAATTACTCCTTAATTTCCAGCGAATTAGGTTATTATGTTAATAATTTTAAATTATTGCTATAATTCAAAATATATGTCATTTATAGATAATTAATTAAAATAATTAGCAACATATAGTAATTATAATTTTACCATATTTTAATTAAAATTTTTAAGTTTATTTAAATTGAGTTTAAAGGGGTTAGAAACTAACAGGCTACCATTGCAATTCTTCAACCCCATACAAAATGGCTATTAGTTAAATTTATTTTAGCCCAAATGCAAGCCCATGTTCGAAGATACCCAATCCAAACAATCCTTCCAATCTTTGCTGGGAATCATTGCCATCACTTGTCAACCAATCAATACTTGCCATGTCAGCCGTCTCTCACACTCAAAAAAAACACAAATCATCTAGATCATTTAATTCATAGATCAACCGTCCACAACTTTAACTCCATTTCCACTTTAATTTTGACACCCTCAGAAGACTTAACCCTTACCGTTGGAACAACAAGATCTAACGAACACCAAAATTCCTCATAAAACTTTCAAAATCCCTAAATATCAGGATCGTTGATCAAAAAGATCAACAACCCAGATCAAATCTCTCAAACATAACCCAGGGACGACCAACCCCATCTCCCAAAATCCTAATCAATTCCCCTCCGACCTCTCTGCCATTATTTCCCTTTCCTCTTTGTTTTCTCTCATCTTCATCAGCGATCAATCTCATAAACCTTGCACAAATTTTTGCAACATCACTCAAAAACACGCTGAATTATTTTTTCTCTCTCTTTCTCTATCTGCTAATCCAGCCGGCTATTTCCTATTTCGTCACTCAAAATTCTAAACCCAATCCCGGAACCATAAGATAGAAACACCACTACATTGATTTCATCCTTGTTCTTTTAAATCAGTTTGAAGAATCATTCATTTCGTCTTTGGGCTATGAAGCAGGTGGATGTCTTTCCATTTTACCGATAGAACTTCAAAATCCCTAAATTCGAAACCCTAGACCAGACGATACAAGGACAAATCCTCAAAAATCCCTTATTTTATATTAAATTAGTGGCATGTATAAACCCTTCCACAATGTCATCATACTTATTGGTCCAAAAGTCAAGCACAACGACCTCTGGATAATGAGTTATTACCCGATAAATTTTGCATTCAACAATCAATCCCTCTTCTCAGGTAAAATCAACCTTGTTTTTCCCTCTGTTTCTTTCTGATTTTCACTCGATTTGCTATCATCATCTGTTATGCGTTATCTTCCACTATCATTTTGAATCTTGTTGAATCCTAGAGGCATTGAATGACACTATAAATAGAAGTCTCAAATACTCTAAAAACACATCAAAAGAACATAAAACTGAGCACACTAAGCACAAAAATACTAAGAACATTAGGGTTTTCGATCTTAGCTTTTCTTACTGTCTTCCTCTCTTTTGCCGAGTTCTTTGATGGTTCATTTTTGAATGTTTCAGGGATCTTGAGCAACAAAGGAATTCATTTGGTTTGCTTCCCTTGAGAAGGTCAGACCATTTTCTCCATTTTCTCCTATTTATCTCTCTAAATGATTAAGATATGATGGGTTAAGTTCTGTAGATTATAATTATTTTGTATGTGCTTGACATGGTTGATATTTAGGTTTTTATTGTTAGTTTGGAAACCTTTTATTATCAACTTGTTCAGTTATGATTAGGCAAATGATAATTATTGATCTTCTTCAAGAGTTTTCCTACAGTCTCGATGCCTGAATTCTTACACGTTTATGTTCAATGAAAACTATGTAGTTTTCAGTGACTTACAGTAAACATGTCTCTGTTTATTGAACTTATGTAATTTTGTGAGTTTTGGAAGCTACGCTTACTACCTGATAGTTATTTCTAATAATGAAACCCGAACTTGTTCAAGACATATATCTCCTTGCCTCTTAACATTTAACCTAAACTTGAAGTTTCTGCTTGTTTTTGTCCAACTATTTTACTAAGTTATCAATATAGTGTTTTACTTTGTTTTAGATATCATTATTGTTAAACGAATTATGCTCATATAAAATTCATGTATTTCCCTTCATTGACGATACTGTTGAGATTTTATCTTGTTTCCCTGCACCTTATTTGCATTATGGTTGATTTGTTATTTGGTAACCCTAGCTAATATACTCCTGAAAATTTGATATGCCCATATCACCTAACTAAGTTGAAAGAATTCAAGTGTTTAGATTCTTCTCTTCTCTGTATCGGTATCCATTAACTCTGAGGGTAATTTATGGGCTATTACTATAACTTTGTCATGATCATGCCCAACTGTTGTATGCATAGGAAACTATCTTATTTGCGTCAAACTGTTTTCTTCTCATGAATCTTTGCTGCATATATATTCTATAAGGTTAAACTATTTTCCTCTTCTCAGTGTAAGTCATGATTTGTTTGGATAAGGTCAATTAGTAATTGATGCATAACTAGGTTTGTTTATTCCATAAAATAGATGAGATCTTCATACATACTGTATTGGGAAAAAAGTTGAATTTATATTGAAAATGACGTGGCATGATACGTGGACTGGTCAAATGGTCAAAGCGTAACAATTGAGAAAAAGGCACGGGAGATGACAGATACGGGAAGAGGAAGTTAAATAGGCACGAGAAGAAGTTTAGACACGACTCTCGTACCAATTCAAGTCATTTAAAGCCAGCGGATCGAAAGGCATTGAAGACATGGATCTGAAGACAAAAAAGAGTCCAAATTCAGTATTAAATACCTGATACGTTAGAAAATTGGTATTTAATAGGAATGATTGTGTAACGACTTATTTAAAGTCATTTATTACCCATAATTGTCTCATTAAAGCTTAGGTTTCATTCCTTTACATAGAATCAACTATAAAAGGAAGAAGTCTCATCATTTGTAAGGACACAAAAAAATTATTGACATCATACTAAAATACAAACTTGTTTACTGCTTTATTCTTATTCTCAGAAAGCCTATTATTCTTTTTTGGTCTCTTGATTATCAGTAACCCGATTTTTCACCTTACATTCTAGCTTTGACCAAAATATTATTTTTTGGTTAAACAAATTAGTTCCGTTACCGAGAATCTGATAATCTATTTCTTTTTAAATTGCATTCTACTAATTGTTATCATCATGGCAAGCAACAACAATAACAACAACAACAACAATGCTGTTGAAAATTAAATCCATCAGGGTCAAAGGGACCTGCACAATATTAACATAGTTCCTTCCCCTCAAACTTCTCCACGTCAATCTCGTGAAGGTATTCTTGCACTAGATTCACATGCTGATGAGAAAGAGCAATCAGAACATTTTGAGGGAACATAGGAAGCTCTGCAAAGAATAATTGATGCACGGGTTAGCCAAGCTCTTCAAGCATACACTGGAGAATCCTCGTTCCGGCCTTGTTAACTCAAACGAAGAAACCCCCAGTGAACCACGAGAAGCGGATCCAGGTAATACAAATAATTCTTATTTACAAAATTTGGTACTAACTTTGCAGAAACAGCTCAAAGAACAAAACGAGCGCATCGAGCAAATCCCTGGAGTTCTCCCAATAATCAAAGGAGTAGATGTGGATAAATACTCACAACAACCTTGGAAACCAAGTGTTGCTTCCCTTACAATCCCTAAAAAGTACAAAATGCCTGACATCTCAAAATATGATGGCACAACGGACCCACGAGATCATATGACGGCATTTACTACAGGTGTTAAGGGCAATAATTTAACCAAGCAGGAAATTGAGTCCGTGTTGGTCAAGAAATTTGGAGAAACACTCACCAAGGGTGCACTAACTTGGTATTCTCTTTTGCCTGAAAATTCTATAAACTCCTTTGCCGAGCTTGCAGATTCTTTTATTAAGGCGCACTCAGGAGCCCAAAAGGTTGAAAAGAAAATGGAAGACATTCTCAAAATCAAGCAAGGGGACTCAGAATTGCTCAGAGATTTTGTTGATAGATTCCAACTGGAAAGGATGACTTTACCCCGTGTACATGATAATTGGGCTGCAATAGCTTTTGCAAGCAACTTAAATGGTAAAAGTTCAGAAGCCACGAGAAGACTTAAAGAAAGCCTTCGAGAGTTCCCTGCAACCATATGGAATGATGTTTATAACAGGTACAATACAAAGTTGCGAATTGAAGGAGAGACCGTTCCTCGATTTCAACATGAAGAAAGAAGTAGTTCTAGGAGATCTGAAACCGAAAAAAGATCAGGTAAAAATAGGTACGATCCTTATATGGGTCCTGCAGGAAAAGATTCACGATCAAAACAGGAAAATCAACGGTATGATCAAAAATCAAGAAACAGGGAATCTGGTTCTTCATCAAGATTCAGGAATGATCGAAACAGACAGGAGTTATGAGATGATGATGGGAATTTGAAGGCAAGATTTGGTGAATATAATTTTAATGTCACCAACTCCGAGCTCGTAGCTGTTTTAAGGAGCATGGGAGATGAGGTACGGTGGCCGAAGGAGATGCGCTCAAATCCAAACAAACGCAATCCAGATCATTGGTGCGAATTTCATAATGATCGCGGGCATAAGACTTCAGAATGTAGATTCTTACAGAGTGGAGTGGACCATCTATTGAAACAAGGTTATCTCACTGAGTTATTTAGTGAGAAAGGTAAGCAAGCCTACATGAAAAA
>MU760096.1:0-12554 GCA_026770625.1 Nicotiana glauca
TAGTTTTTTAGGTCCGAAACACGTCAAACGACGTCCGTTTTCAACCAAACTTTACAGGAAGCGCTTAAACAATATGCAAGACTTGTACCGGGCGTCGGAACCAAAATACGAGCCCGATACCATAGTCTTTTAATCAATTTTCATTCTCATTTTCCTTAATAATTTCAGAAAAATAATTTAACAGAAAAATTCTTTTACTCAGTTTCTAGACCTCGGATTTTGACTCCAGGCACATGCCCGAGTCCCATATTTTTCTACGGACCTTTCGGGACCGTCCAATCTCGGGTCCGGGTCCGTTTACCAAAAATATTGACCAAAGTCAACTATAATCATATTAATATCAAAATTCTTCAAATTTTTCACAAAATTCACATATTTCAACACAAAAATTTTCTGGCTACGCGCCCGGACTGCGCACGCAAATCGAGGCAATAGAAAATGAGGTTATCAAGGCCTCGGAAGTACGGAACAGATGAGAAAAACAGGTGATGACCCTTTGGGTCGTCACAATATTTTTGTACTAAAATTAATTATGACATATGAAACAAGTATACTCAAACATACCCAAGTTTGTTGGTAGTTCAACCAAAAATAATGACCAACAACAAGGAGAGAACAACCAGCAATTTCAGTTCAATATTGGTGATCAAGTGCATGCAAGCACAAGAAATACAGGTATCTACAGAATTCCTACATACATATCTACAAACTTCAAGACAACATTATCTAATTATATTAACCCCTTTTTCACTATGTTTTGCAGCTGCAATTTCTCCGAAACATGTTCAAGCACATGTTGACTTATATCCTAATTTTCAAGAAGCAGCTGGGGCATATAAAGCAGGTATACTATCATACTTTTATTACAATAAAGTTACAATGCAAAATTTTTATAATTCACACTTTAACTACAAATTCTCACATATATCTACAATTCTTATTTTATAATTTATTCATTCAAGCTGAAGTTTCAACAGAACATCTCCAAGCACATGTTGAGAAAGAACCAGAATTTGAAGAAGTAGTTGAGGCACAACAAGAAGGTATAATATCAGAAGCTCATTATACTCGTGATTATATCCACAATATTGTGCATAACTACATACATCTATATTTATCTTCAGAAGCTAAAGTTTCTCCTGGGGGTGTGCCAGCAATGGTTGAGGAAGAACCAGGATTTCAGAAAGGAGCTAAGGTATAATATCATAATATACTTTTGAATAGATAATTGTTGCTTATACAATTATACAATGCTGTTAAGTATGTTATTTTATATGTAACAGATATTGAAGATAACGTTCCACAGTCGCCAATTCACGGTGTGACTGTGAATGGAGTTGTTCTTGAAGGTTCAGGCATTGACAAGAAAGGTCTGACATTGGATGATTTTGAGTTGCCAGACAACTTAACACAATTAGTCATGTATGGCGAGCCCATACAAGATGAAGCAACCCTTAATCATCCGGGTAGAACCAGGCAACCGGGGAAATATGCACGATCACCTTTCACACCTCTGTATAGTTCTGGAGGCAGCACCTCTGTCGGACCTAAATTTTTCTACCTCAAGCACCCACCCCTTCATAACTGTTATATGTGAAAATGTAGATGCTGATTTGATAGAAAGGTTCACCAACTGGTTATACCTTCGTAGTGACAAAGTATCTAAGAGGTATGAATGCTTAATTTTACACTTTCATTTCACCATTTTTAAACTTTAAATATGTAATTCATTCTGTTATTTTTTTTATTTGATATTTTTTTGTTATTATAGGAGGAAAGAATACTTTTCCAAAAAGGATAACCAAATCAAGCCTTGGTTAGACGTTGGTTGTGAAAAGGTGGATAAGAAGGACTGGTTTTATGCCCTTGCTCACCCAAGACAAGTCATCAATAACATGGTAAGTATAAAGACCAGAATCATTCACAATATGTGTTTTGTCTTCAGCTGTGTACTGTAATTGTAGTTATATTGTAGTTTTGTCTTCAGCTGTGTAGTGTAATTGTAGTTATATTGTAGACAAGATATATAGGTTACTATGTTTTGTCTTCAGCTGTATAATTGTGCTTTTTATGGACCTTATGTCTCATTTTTTATGATGATTGTACGTACAAATTGGATTATTTGGTACTTTGGACAGAATTGGAATATCTGTGTACCATAATTGTAGTTACTTTGTAGTAACATTGTAGAGAAATTTACATAGACTTATAATATTAATTGTAGATTGAATTTGGTTATTTTTGAGACCTTATGTTAGTTGTTATGTTGCATTTGTTCCTCTTTATAGTAGCTAAAGTGTAGCAATCTGTTAGATTATTTGATTAGTTCAAATTGTAGTTTAAGTTGTAGTTGTTATGTAGATAATTGTGGTTACTCTGT
This sequence comes from Nicotiana glauca, assembly GCA_026770625.1. Classification (NCBI taxonomy): domain Eukaryota; kingdom Viridiplantae; phylum Streptophyta; class Magnoliopsida; order Solanales; family Solanaceae; genus Nicotiana; species Nicotiana glauca. The sequence goes on from MU760096.1 coordinate 2,381, forward strand.
AGCTTATAGTAGACTTTATTTTATTTTGCAGCACATTGATGTTATTATGTATTATTTGAGAAAAAGAGGCAAGTATGGCCCCAACAACGACATTAGGTTCACAACAACCGATTGCTTGTTCAGGACCAAGATTGAACGAATCTATGACAAGTTCATAAGTTCTCCACCAGAACTTAAGTATTCGGTTGTTAAATCAGATGATGATGTTCAGGACCAAGATTCACTTTCACTGTCGAAAACGAGATAAGTTCTCCACCAGAACGAATCTATATCCTTGGGTATAGACTTCTTGTTAATGTTGCCTGGGATGTAGTTGACTATGTCATCATGCCTGTGAACATTGTAGAGAATTTCCATTGGTTGTTGCTTGTTTTCGACATAGCGGACATGCAACTTTATGTTTATGATTCCATGGTGTCTTCAAACCGTCATAATACTGTTGAATCATTGGTTGATAAGTTTTCAATCATTATCCCTCTGTATTTGTCTTGCACTGGTTTCTACGGGAAAAGTAAAGACATTGACTTCAAGACCACAAAGGCATACATTGATAAAGCAGTTACAGACCCTCTCAACATACAGTGGATGGTTGCGGAGATTCCACAGCAAAAGGAAGGATCACTGTAAAAAAACTATTCTCTCTTTCTAGATGGTTAATTATTTTTTTTTATAATCATTTGTTACATAATGAAAAAATTTGATCTTATGCAGCGATTGTGGTGTATTTGTGGCGGCTTTTGCTGAGTATGTTAGCCTTGGAGATTTGGCAATCCCAAAAGAAGATCTTTCTGATATCGACCAACACCGTAGACGCTATGGAGCTCTACTATGGGACTATGCTACAAAGAAGCAAGAAGATGGGTCAATCAGTAAAAGTGAGGTTACGGGCAGGCTAGTAAGGAGGAAGGGTGCTCCTACTAAAAATGAGAGGACTAGAGTACAGAGAAAGAAGAAATAGAGTCTTGTGTTCCTAGTTTAGTTGATGTCATTTTGTAGTTGAAGTGGAATACACTGTTTGAAATATATCATTTTTGTTGTTTACAACACTTTATCTTCATTACATTAAACTCGAGTACTCTGATTTGCTAGAATACAATTTGCCTTTAATCTTCAAGTAAATTTTATGAAATATCTTCAAGTTCTAGGTAATTTCTGTATATAACTGTCATTTGTAATTAAGGTACACAACCAATAGATGAAATAAATACAGGAATCTTATAAATAAATTATCCACAATTTATCTACAAATCATCTATAAATTATTAACAAGACATGAATTTAAATACATTTAAACTACATTTAAACTACAATCTGGAAACAATTTACATTGAATGAATTATTTATTAATATCAGTTGTTTTGTATATAGAAAATATTAAAGTTTAACTAAGCTATAAAAAAGGACAAATTTAGATGTCTGACAGAATATATAAAATCATATTAAACGCAAATAAAGAAATTATAGTATACTTCATAATCATCTTCAAAAACTTGAACGATTACACAAAAAAATCGGATAATTTGAACTCACTAACATTTATTTTGAATAACTATTCTAAGTACATGATATTCATTTCTTTTTGGGCGCATTCTTGCAAGTTCTTTTGTTATGCCCTTCACCTCCACAATTTTCACATGACACCTTATACTTCTTTGACTTTATTTCATCAAATCTTTTATATCTTTCCTTGTGAGGTCTCCCTGGCTGCCTTTTATCTCCCGCCGGTGGCTTTACTACCTCATCCAAAATATGTTGTGGCTCATCCTATTTGCTTTCATCAGGAAGAGGATTTACCGGCATTTCATAGGTAAGCAGAAGGCTCTTCCTTATATAATACGGAGAGCAATAGTTTTCGTATGTTTCCTTCCTGTGCCTTAATGCTGCCAAAGCATGCGCACGTGGAAGTTCATCAAGTTGGAATTGTCCGCAGCTATATTTTTTGTTTTCTAGACACACAATGTACCACTTCACACCATCTAACACAGTATGTATATGATCTGTTGAAGCCCTCACCTACAATTGAAGAACAAACAAAAATAATAATATATCAATCATTAAAAAAGATTATCCACAACTTACCTACAAATCAGCTACAAATACATTACAACTTATCTACAATCTACAATTACCCACAATTTGACTACAGTTTATCTACAATCTAGAAACAATGCATATTAAGCAATTTATTTTTTTTGCACCAAACAAACAGATCTTACCCTTAGTTTCTGAGATAATGTATTATTGTCATCCAATTCTTTGTTGAATTTGTACCCAAGGTATGTGAAAGTACCCTTTGCCTTCAATAACTTCTCTTTCGTCCAACGTTCAAGAAGCGTCCTCATATACTCTAATAGATCAAATATTGGCGGCTCTCTTGCCTCTTTTGTTACAGCATTCAACGACTCGGCAATGTTTGATGTCATATTAAAAGTTCTATTCACCATTGCATGTACTCTTGACCATCTATTATAGCCAATATCATATAGGTAAGATTTCACACGCGGGTCTACCTCTTCAATCTTCAACATCCTTTCATTAAATTCATCCAGAGTGTATGACCGTGCTGTAGCAAAGTACAATTCATGTAATTGTAGATGTTTCTTCTTGAATTTGGACCTTATATTTGTCCAAATATGCCACATGCAAGAGTAGTGTGGCATGCCCGGATAGACAATTGATGTTGCCTTCAGTATACTCTCATTCCTATCTAAAACAACACACATTGAAGGTCTTTCACCATATGCCTCCTTGAATTGCTCAAAGAACCACTTCCAAGACACGTCGTTTTCAGAATCAACCACAGCATATGCCAAGGGCAATATAGTACCTACATTTTTAATTCATAAAATATTAATTGGCAGCCCTGAAAAGGTATATAAAAATATAATTAAATAACAGCTACAATATATATTCAGAATATAGACAATTTATCTACATTTTTTTCTGTTAACTACAAAATAACTACAATATAACTATAATTTAACTACATTTTATAGACTGCCTACAAAATAACTACAAAATTATTATATTATTTACCTGCTGCATCCATGGTGCTTGCTGTAAGCATAATCCCTTTGTAGGCTGACTTTAAGAATGTCCCATCAACCACTACTACTGGCCTACAATGTTGGCAACCACTTATTGATGCACAAAGAGCAACAAATGCGTATAAGAAGCAATCATCTGTTGCCTTCTTCAATTTAACAACAGAACCAGGATAAGTCTCCTCAAGAATATAAAAATATTTGGGTAATTTGCTGTAGGAGTCAGACGGATTCTCTCTCAAAAACTGTAAAGCCTTTTCCTTGGCTCTCCATGCTTTCATGTAGCTTAGGTTCAGTCCATGTTCGGATAACATGTCAGTTTGTATGTCCTTTGGTGTGTAAACAGTCTTAGGATCACAATACTTTGGAACGACCATGCTACCAACTATAGCTGCAGTACGTTTGCGCTGTATGAATGTTTCGTTCATTAAGGAGCATGTGTGTTGTCGGCTGAAACTCCTTATCTTGAACATTGCCGAATCATTAATTGATGTTGCCTTGAAGTGCCATTTACAGTTTTCAACAACGCATATAAGCCAATAGCTAAAAAAAAATACAATATTTAATATAGGTTATAGATGTAGAAGCAACAAAAAGGACTGTTTTAACACAAATTCGTTAAACACTATAATTAACTACAACTTAACTACAATTTAACTACAATTTATAAAAACCACATATCTTCACTAAAATACTGCATTTATTGATCTATTCTCTACAAATAACTCCATACCTTCTATGACTAGATCTTTTTACTCTGAACTGAAACTTGTGCATCACAGAAAAATTCTTCATTGCAGCAGCTACAGTTTGCTTGTCCTGATAAACTTGTCCTTCTTCAATATATGTTTGCGTAGATTCAGTTATTATTTCACTTTGATATTCCTCTATAGCTGGTGAGGATGGAATTTCAAGTAACTTTAGGGATTCAGATGAACCTCCAGCAACATAGAGATAAATGTAGTAACTATATAGATAATTTTGAAAGCGGCATTGCTTTATGAGCTTCAGTACATTATTTTTTGTAGTTAATTTGTATATAAATGTTGTAATATTGTAGATAACACACTAACACAATAACTCTCTGCAATGTCGAATTAAACATACATGTACTTGTGCTATCGTTGGTGATTGCCAATTTCATATTGAAATCTCTTACGCTTATACATAAAGGATACGAACCTAAGTTCTTATCCTCCTTTTTGGTCTCCATATACACACAAACCCCCATATCATTCCTAATCTCCATTGGAGGACAATTGTCGTTCACAATGTATTTGATTTCTACAATTTTATCTGATGTATCAATCAATAGTTATTCTGCAATTGTAGAAATCAGAATTCTGTAGCTTGCATTCTCATCTACCACAATGGCATCAACTTCAAAATCTCTAAATCTTCCATAGTTATCCCAATTTCCATTCAATTTTAGCATTATTGGGATTTTTGACATGATTTCGTGTAGTTGAGAGAAAAAAGATGAAGAATAGATATAGGTTCGACAATTTGAGTACTGAGGTCGATGAAGAACAATTTTGACTTCTACAATTTGTATTGCGTTGTAGAATTTATAAAAGCAATTTGAGTATTGGAGCTTCTGAAGCTTGCGTTATTTTAGAATTGTAGTGAATAAGAGAATTACGCAGCAATGAGATCTCTTTACGTTTCAAAATTCGAATTTAATGTGGAAAGAATCAAATGCATATTTCGTGCCTTCTTTTTAGCACGTTTTAAATGGCAGAATCTGCCTAATTATGGATTTGTATATAAATTGTAGTAAAAGTGTGGACTGGACGGATAGTTAACAAATTATGAATATTTTTGGTAATAAGGTTTCATATATGGTATAGATAGGAAAACACCCCAAAAAAAAAAAATACACAAAGTTGTCATTAGTCGGCATATAAAAAAATTATTAAATTCATTTGTAATACAAAATATTATCTTCTATTGTCTTATCATTATTATTTCAAGTTGGCATTTTTACCAATTTGACTTTAAGTGTTACACCGTAACAATTTTCTCTATTGTAATCAAATTTTTAGCACCAATCTTCTGTTATACCCTATTTTAACACCGGTCAAACTATAGTATAACATATTAGTAATTCTGAAGGTTTAATTAATTAAAGAGAGTCATCACCTAATTATTTTAACGGTGAATTAGGACACCAATTTTAGCAAAATAAGACTTAAAGTTAACTCTATTTTATAGTCTATTTAACCTTAGACATTCTAGGTAAGGATTCTAATTAATCCTATAGGGAGGGTGAAGGCACCCTATATGATCCGTTAACTACGGTTAACCGACCAAACTTAGGTTGATTAATAAAATAAAAATTATTATGATAAAGTATTAATGTATAGCTAACTATGCTTCGATAGAAAAACAAGAGAGTATTCGATTTCAGCGTTGGCTAAACTTCTGTGGAACATAACTACTTATACCTTAAGAAAAATGTTCAAGTCCATTAACAAATCTGATGATTTGAGGAAAATATTTAATAGATCAATTTTGACATGATAAAAGCAATAATTTAAAATAATTCTCAAAGGAAACGCTTAGAGACAGGTCTTCTTACTTGTTAAAGAAAAACAATTTTCATTTGAACTTCTAGAAAACACTCCACTGAATCTAAGCATATTAATTATATAAAATCTCAACTTGAGGATGTTAGAAAGGATGTTAACATGTTCTTTTGAAAATTTCATTTTAATGACCTGTGAAAGTGTCAAATTACAGTTTTGAAGTGTAGATGTAAAGGCAAACACTATATGATAAAATAGGTACCCTATTTGCTAGCTAAGGAAAAGATATAATTAAATAGACTCAATCTTCAAACCCATGTTAAGCGTGAGATAAACACAAATACCAAATAAGTCAGGAGACATCAAGAAATTAAATAAAACAATCGTAAAATAAAGAGAAGATAAGAAAGACGTTATAGGCGTCCCCAAGCATTTTGCTTGTTTTCTTGCTATCAAGTGCACTCTAAGGAAGATGCCATGTGATGAGTCCATGCTCGGGTATTGGGAGTCTCGCATTAAAACTCCATGTTTTGCTCCAAGTACATATGCACAAAAAGAGAACAAAACAAAAATTAGAACGAAAGAGGTCTATCTCTAGAAGTGACGCAGAGAAGGTGAGAACTAGAAATAAGCAGTAATAAAGCAATCATCAATCATATTGGTATTCAAATTATTTAAACAAGTTATAATCTTATTCTCACGATGAACTAAACCACACAAGTGTTTAATACATTAAGCTTATGAATGCCACCGCCTAAAAGAGGATATGTAAATGCCAACGCCTAAAAGAGGATATGTAAGCATACATCAATGTTTCATAGCAGCACATGCTTCTAAGGTCTTTTCACTATGGGCACTGTCAAATGCTATTGTCATGGTCTGTAAGACATGAAGAGAAAAACTACAAAATATGGATCCTCATTCTTAACAGTTAGATAAGTTTCTCCCTTAAAATATGCAAAAAGCAGTAAGAAATTCTTAAACCATTTCAAAACTAAAAGAAGGCGTCAATTTGCAAAGATAGTATTCCGAGTTCCGACAGGACATCTCCAAAATAATATATACTTGAGCATGCCAAAAAAATTCCACAATCATCATTCATAAACAACATACATATCTCCTACATCTTAAGATATCCAGTTAGGTAAACAATAATAACAATCTAAGTTCTTGAATTTGATCCTGTTATTCTAGTTCCGAAAGCTTGTTAAGCATTCTATTATACATGTACTTGATCTAATCTAGTTAAGCATTACAAATTTCTCTAACCAGACTTTTACATAGAAAATTCTAGCAAAATTGTTTAAGTCCGTCCGTAACTGCTTTTCACATTTTCAAGAACATTCAAATCAATTTCCTATCGACACAGTTTCTACTACGATGCCAAGCTTATGAGTATCAATTAAAAATCAGCTGTAGTATGACACATATGCATATCGAGGTGGCGTCCGTCATGTGCGAAGCAAAACAAGTTGTAATAGTGTTTCTAGATTACATGAACATAGAGGGGGTGTCACACTTGCTTTAAAACTAGACGCATTGACATTTATACGGTCCATTCCAAATAGAGTAAACACTGAATTTAATCAACTTTTGGCTTCAATTCAAGTTGTTCGTCTTTTAGATCTATATAGAAAATAGACAACAATATTCCAATATCATATTAAAAATTCATATTCATACATCAGCTCAAGCTTACAGGCATAATTTCTACTAATGTCTACTATCATGAAAAGTATTTCTTTTTAAATCAGCAACTGACACAAAACAAAGACTCGACATGCCAGTTTCTACTGTATTTTGTCAACGATTTAAATCAATGTAAAAACAATATGTAAAATTAATGATAAGAGGCTACAACAGGAGAGAAGCTGATGTAGCAGGGGACGAAGAGGAGAGGATTGGGAAGACGAGAAAATACCATATTGTATGCCTTCTTCGGGGCAGTGAACTGAGGCGGGGATCTAAGGTGCGCTATCAAACTCCGACCTCGGACCAACTAACTCGAACAAGCCAAGAACATTAGAAGCAGCAGGAGAAAAAGTGTTGTTATGGAAAAAATTTAACAGTGACTGAGAGAAGAGATGTGTTATTAGAAAGTAATTTCAGAACAAAGGGGCGGCGGCTTCTGCTTTTTTTTTTAGGATGATGCCAAACACTGAAATTTATAGGTGCGAGACTAGGGTTTCTATGGCTTCTCTAGGCGGGATTTTTTAGGTGTAGAGTTTGAATCCTAAGTCAAAATGGCCGTTCGAATTCGAATGTTGAGGGCATAGCAGAAACTTGATTTGGTCAAAGATCAAAAGTATTTGCTCCTCCTTGAAAGCATTTCTGGTGAGACCTTAGGCCATCTCCAACCTTGCCCCTATTTTTTGTCCTCATAATGGGAATTTTCCCATTTTTGGGACAACTTACTCCAACCATTCCCTCATTTTTTTCCCCAAACTTTTTTATATTCTTCTCTCTCTTCTATATTATATTATTATCTTTCATTTTAATTTTATTTTTAATTTCCATTAAACAAATTCCATCTTTTACTTTTATTAATTTGTAATTTCCATAATTAAAATAATTCCATAAAATTTTAACTAATATAATTTGTAAGGAATTATTATAGATTAACTAATAATTCAAATAAAAGTGAAATCATTGCGATACAAGATTAATTAAATACATATTACATAACGATAAAAGTCATTCGAAATACTTGATAAATATTCAACTTCAACCTCTAGTATTCTCCCATAAATAATTTATTAATACATTACGAAGTACAAAATGAGCATCTTTGTCCTTAATTCTTCTATGTCGAGCTAAAAATTCTTGAAATCGTTGATTTCACTTTTCAATTTTAGCAACATATAATATTTTATATTCGCACCTTTTAATTTTAATAAAATCTAATATTTTATATTTGCACCATTCATTATTTCGAGATAATTATATATTTTTTGTACAACTAACTTATTATAAAATTAACTTATAATTTTACATAAAAATAATAAATGCACGAAAATTAATTTATCAAAATTATACACCAAAGTTAAGATATAATATTAATATTACAAAGACATTACATAAATATAATTAGGTATATATAAAGAGATAAATTAAAAGATTAAATAATAAAATAATAATAAAAAAATGATGAATAGTAATGGGGGAGATGAATAGTGTACCCCCATATTTGAGGGAACACTATTCATCCCCCATTTTGGGGATAAAAATGGGGGAGGGTTGGAGCAAAATTTCCCCAAAAATTTCCCCCATTATGGGGGATGGGGGCAAGGTTGGAGATGCCCTTAGCCTGTTGTTATGAGGTTTTTGGTATTTTGAAGCAAGAAAGAGGAAAACAAAAATGGTCACTCGTGATTTTGGGCAGAGAGCGAAGAGAGAGGGGTGAGGTAAGTAGGTTAAGCGATCATAGTGATGGAATTGATGTAAAAGCTTAAATGCAATTAAATGTAGGGGTGATTTTGGCCTTATATCACAACCTAACCTAATAAATGGCATAAAAAAGCACAACTTACCGTTATTGCATCTTATGGCTTGCATTTATATTTTAATTTAAAAAATCAATTTTTTATAAATAGGTTAGACCTTCTTTCCTTATGTGTGTCTCTCTCTTCGTATCTCTTCTTTATTTCCTCATTCTCTTTCTTCACATCAGAAAATTTTAGAACAGTTGGCATAAATAAATGCCTAAAGGAATAGATCAACCATGAAACTAAAATTCTTGTGGCCCATTTTCGAAGTTGGACGAGTTTTTTCATTCTCACTTAGCATTAATGGATGAAATCAAACAAACTTTTTACAAGTTTGCACAAAAATTTTGTTCAGAAAAGAAATAGTTTGTTTTGAATCGAAAGAGGAATGAATTTGGATGACTATACACATTCCAAGTTTATTGAACTTTCAAATTTTGGTGGATATCGTAGACGTGTGATTTTTGACCCTCCCCAAGAATTTTCACATTTTTAGCGTAAATATTTAATTTAGGTCTAGTATAGCTATTTCAGCTAAATTTTGACTCTTTTACTTTATTTTCGTCATAAAAATGAAAAATACAAAAATGAGCGAATATTACTCTATTTTAATCATGTATTAGATATTTTTAGAGAGATATGTTCCATTGAACCTATTTTTAATTTTTAATATAATCTTGAAAAAATACAAAAAATAGTACCTTATTTTTTATCTTTATATAATTTCGAAAATACAAAAAATAGTCTCATTAATGTTTTGTTGGTCATTTTAATCTTTAAAAAAATATAAAAATAGTACTTTATATTTTATCTTTATATAAAAAACAAAAATTACAAAAAATAGTTTTATTAATATTTTGTAGTTAGTTTAAACTTGAAATACCCAAAAATAGTTTTGTTTTAATTGTCAGTCTCATTTAATAGTTATTTTTTGCTTACGTAGGATTAATTAAATGAGATTGTGTTTTTATCTCGGTTGCGGGGAAAAAATAACATTCGGGTTCAAACGACCAATTTTAGGCCCAATTTTCGGACCTAGCCTAATACCCATACCCAGGCCCAACACCCTAAAGCCCTAAACTAACCTACCTATATACTACACTGGGGGGGGGGGGGG
>MU760097.1:5048-18347 GCA_026770625.1 Nicotiana glauca
AAGTTTTTCCCAAAACTTCCAAAAATGCCCCCAGGCCCACGTGGTCAAAACCCGAGGTTCGGACCAAAATTCGATTACCCATTCCCCCACGAACTCAAGTATATAAGTTATTTTGGAATCAGACCCCAAATTGAGGTCCAAAATCCCCAATTTTAGAAACCCTAGGTTCTACCCTAAGTTCCCAAATTTCCCCATAAAAATATTTGTTTTGAAGTTGAAATTATATTTAAAGATGATGAGGACTAAAGAAAATCAGTTAGAAATCACTTACCAATCGTTTTGAAGAAGAAGAATCGTTTGGAAAATCGCCTCTTATGTTTTTGGATTTTGAAAAAGTGTAAAATAACTGAAAATCTCGGATTTATATATTTCACTGAAGAACCGGTGCGGACCGCACAAGAACGTCCCACGGCCGCGCCAAGGAAAGGAGGGGAAATGACTTTCTGAACCTACCCAGTGTGGACCATATGATTTTGCTGCACGACCGCACTGGTGGACTTGCACCTGGGCCTTCTCTGAATCTCCCAGCGCGGACCGCACGAACTAGGTGCGCGGCCGCACTGGTCGACCTGAAATCTACTGGTCTTCTGAACCTAGCCACGCGGACCGTGTAGAAATGCACCACGACCGCGCGACTTCCAGCGCGGACCACGCGGAAATGTGTCGCGGCCGCGCTGGGGGTCTGCAACTGAACCTGCAATATCTGCTAGGTCCAAGATCCTCCCGGGACCTACTCAAAACTCACCCGAGCCCTCAGGGATCCAAACCAAACATGTACCCAACCTCAAAAACATCCTGCGAACTTACTTGCGCGATCAAATTGCCAAAATAACGTCATATACATATAATCAAGCCTCAAAACTCATGATTTTCTTCTAAGCTTCATAAACTTTCAAATTTGGAACTTATGGTCCGAAACACGTCAAACGACGTCCGATTTCGACCAAACTTCACAGAAAGCGCTTAAACAATATATAAGACTTGTACCGGGCGTCGGAACCAAAATACGAGCCCGATACCATAGTTCTTTAATTAGTTTTTATTTCCATTTTCCTTAATAATTTCAGAAAAACAATTTCACGGAAAAACTCATATCTCGGGCGCTAGACCTTCGAATTCGACTCCGGGAAGATGCCCGAGTCCCACATTTTTCTACGGACCTTCCGCGACCGTCCAATCTCGGGTTCAGGTCCGTTTACCAAAAACCAAAGTCAAATATAATCATGTTAATATCAAAATTCTTTAAATTTTTCACAGAATTCACTTATTTCAACATAAAGGCTTTTCGGCTACGCGCTCGGACTGCGCACGCAAATCGAGGCGAGTAAAATGAGGTTTTCAAGGCCTCGGAAGCACGGAACGAGTGAGGAAACATGTGATGACCCTTTGGGTCGTCACATCCTCCACCTCTAAAACAACCGTTCGTCCTCGAACACACAAAAAAAATAAGTACCTGAGTCAGGAAATAGATATGGATAATGGCTCCGCATATCAGACTCGGACTCCCAGGTCGAGGCCTCAGGAGGCTGACCTCTCCACTAGACACGCACTGAAGGAAAACTCTTCGACCTCAATTGTTGAACCTGTCGGTCTAGGATAGCTACCGGCTCCTCCTCGTAAGACAGATCCTTGTCCAATTGGACAGTGCTGAAATCTAACACGTGGGTAGGATCGTCGTGATACCTCTGAAGCATAGACACATAAAAAACTAGATGCACGGCTGATAAGCTAGGTGGCAATGCAAGTCTATAAGCCACCTCTCCTACTCTAACAAGGATCTCAAATGGACCAATATACCTAGGGCTGAGCTTGCCCTTCTTTCCGAACCTCATCACGCCCTTCGTAGGTGACACCCGGAGCAATACCAGCTCACCAAACATAAATTCTACATCTCGAACCTTACGGTCTGCATAACTCTTCTGTCTAGACTGAGCTGAACGCAATCTCTCCTTAATGATCTTGACCTTATCTAAGGCCTCCTGAACTAAGTCTGTACCCAATAACCAAGCCTCTCCTGGTTCAAACCATCCGAATGGAGATCGACATAGCCTACCATACAATGCCTCATATGGAGCCATCTGGATGCTGAACTAGTCGCTGTTGTTGTAGGCAAACTCTGCCAAAGGCAAAAACTGGTCCCACAAGCCTCCAAAATCAATGACACAAGCTCGGAGCATATCCTCCAAAATCTGTATTGTCCGCTCAGACTGAACGTCCGTCTGAGGATGGAATGTTGTGCTCAACCGAACCTGGGTCCCTAACTCTTGCTGAACCGCTCTCCAGAAGCGCGAGGTAAACTGCGTACCCCGATCTGAAATGATGAATATTGGCACCCCATGAAGGCGAACAATCTCCCGGATGTAAATCTCCGCTAACCTCTCGGATGAATAGGAGACTGCTACTGGAATAAAGTGTGCTGACTTGGTCATCCTATCAACAATGACCCAAATAGCATCAAACTTCTTCCGAGTCAGCGGAAGTCCAGTAATAAAATCCATGGTAATCCTCTCCCACTTCCACTCGGGAAGCTAAATCCTCTGAAACAAACGACCGGACCTCTGATGCTCAAACTTGACTTGCTCACAATTCAAACACTGAGCCACATACGCTACAATATCCTTCTTCATTCTTCGCCACCAATAATGCTGCCGTAAGTCCTGATACATCTTCGCGGCGCCTGGGTGAATAGAATACCGAGAACTATGGGCCTCCGCTAAGATCAACTCTCGAATCCCATCAACATTAGGCACACAAACTCGCCCCTACAATCTCAAAACACCATCATCATCTAAGGTCACCTTCGTGGCACCTCCACGCTGCACCGTGTCTCCCAGGACACATAATGGGGATCATCAAACTGCCGATCACGTATACGCTCCAATAGAGAAGAACGAGCGACTATGCAAGCAAATACTCTGCTAGGCTCAGAAATGTCTAATCTCACAAATCGATTGGCCAAGGCCTGAATATTTAAAGCAAGCGACCTCTGGCTGACCGGGATATAAGCAAGACTACCCATGCTGGCGGACTTCCTACTCAATGCATCGGCCACCACATTGGCCTTACCCGGGTGATATAAGATAGTAACATCATAATCTTTCAACAACTCTAACCACCTCCGCTGCCTCACATTCAACTCCTTCTGCTTAAACAGATACTGAAGGCTCTTGTGATCCGTTTACACCTCACACGTCACACCATATAGGTAATGCCTCTAAATCTTCAAAGCATGAACAACCGCTGCCAACTCTAGATCATGAACCAGATAATTCTTCTCATGGATCTTCAACTACCTCGAAGCATAGGCAATGACTTTTCCATCCTGCATCAATACTGCTCCAAGCCCAACGCGGGAAGCATCACAATAGATTGTGTAAGGCCCTGAACCCGTGGGCAAAACCAATAGCGGTGCCGTAGTCAGAGCTATCTTGAGCTTCTGAAGCTCGCCTCACACTCATCTGACTACCTGAACTGGGCACCTTTCTGGGTCAATCTGGTCATCGGGGCTTCAATAGACGAAAATCCCTCTACGAACCGACGGTAATAACCTGTTAACCCCAAAAAACTCCGAATCTCGATCACCGAAGCTGGTTGAGGCTAATTCTTGACTGCCTCAATCTTCTTTGGGTCCACCTGAATACCCTCTGCTGATACAATATGACCTAGAAATGCAACCGAGCTCAACCAAAACTCACACTTCGAAAACTTAGCATATAACTGACTATCCTTCAGAGTCTAGAGAACCACTCTGAGGTGTTGCTCGTGCTCTTCCCGGCTGCGGGAGTATACCAGAATATCATCTATAAAGATAATCACGAACAAGTCTAGATAAGGCCTGAACACTCGGTTCATCAACTCCATAAATGCTGCTGGGGCATTGGTCAACCCAAATGACATGACCAAAAACTCGTAGTGCCCATACTGAGTGCGGAATGCTGTCTTAGGGACATCAGACGCCCTAATCCTCAGCTGATGGTAGCCAAATCTCAAGTCTATCTTTGAGAACACCCTTTCTACCTAAAGCTGGTAAAACAAATCATCAATCCTCGGCAGTGGATACTTGTTCTTTATCGTCACCTTGTTCAACTGCTGGTAATCAATACACATCCGCATCGAACCATCCTTCTTCTTTACAAATAACACCGGCGCACCCCAAAGAGAAACACTAGGCCTGATAAAACCCTTCTCTAGTAAATCTTGAAACTAGTCATTCAACTCTTTCAACTCTGGCGGGGCCATGCGATACGGCGGAATAGAAATGGGCTGCGTGCCCGGAACCAAATCAATACAAAAATCAATATCCCTGTCGGGTGGCATACCCGACAGGTCTGAAGGTAAAACATCAGGAAACTCTCAAACAATAGGAACAAAGTCAATAGAAGGAACCTCTGCACTGGAGTCGCGAACATATGCCAGGTAAGCTAAACATCCCTTCTCGACCATGCGTCGAGCCTTAACATATGAGATAACACTGTGAGTGGCATGACCTGAGGTCCCTCTCCACTCTAGTCAGGGCAACTCTGGTAAGGCCAAGGTCACCATCTTGGCGTAGCAATCCAAGATGGCATGATACGGGGAAAACCAATCCATCCCCAATATAACGTCAAAATCCACCATATCTAATAGCAGTAGATCAACATGGGTCTCAAGACCCTCAAACACAACCATACATTAATGATGCACCCGGTCGACTACTATGGAGTCACCCACCGGTGTAGACACATAAACAGGAATGGCCAAAGCATAACTAGACATAGCCAGGAAGGGTGCAAAATAGGAAGACACATATGAATATGTAGACCCAGGGTCGAATAGCACTGACGCATCTCTATCACAAACCAGAATAGTACATGTAATAATAGCATCTGACGCCTCCGCCTTTGGCCTGGCTGGCAAAGCATAAAATTGGGGCTCAGTCCCACCTCCCTGAACCATGTCTCTAGGATGATCGTCCACCGGCTGACCCCAACCTCTAGTGGTACGGCCTCCACCTCTACAGGACTGACCTCCACCTCTATGATCCCTACCCTCGCCCCTGGCTGGCTGGGCAGACTGTGGGTCAACTGGTTCCTGAATCATGGGGCGAGGAACCTGCTGTTGTGACTGTGTACCCCTCAATCTCGGGCAAGCTCTCCTGATATGACCATACTCACCACACTCATAACATCCCCCTATACGATGAGACTAGCCCTGACGGCCGGAATGACCTCCACAAACACTCTAAAGAGGCTGTGCACTGATGGGCTGCTGATCAGAATACTGCCCACAAAAACCACGATCACCTGAGACACCCTGTGAAGCCTGGAGGGCTAACTGAAAAGGCCTAAAAGACTGGCCCCTATCATAAGAATCCCTGCCTCCAGATGAGGCACCACCGAATCTACCTGAGTGACAGGGCTTCTTGTCTGCCCTATAACCACCCCCTATGGTAGAACCATCTCGATCCTCCAGGTCACATTGGCCGCCTCCTAAAAAGTAATGTCACTGTCACGCCTCCTTTTTTACGCTATCGCACCCCGCGAAGGGTGCAGTAAAGGGAGTTTTTCCAATTAAAGGACAATCGAAATGGGATTTGTTATTAAGAAATGGAGTCTCCACTTGAGAGATTTATGGTGTCCCAAGTCACCGGTTTGAATTCCGAATCGAGGAAAAAGTTGACTCCATATTACAGTCTACGAACTAGAAATCCGGATAAGGAATTCTGTTAACCTCGGAGAAGGTGTTAGGCATTCCCGAGTTTCGTGGTTCTAGCATGGTCGCCCAACTGTCATATTTGGCTTAATTATCTGATTTTAGTACATGCTCAAACCTATGTGCATTTTTATCCTTTTAACTGTTTTTTATTATTATTATTTTATGGAGAATTGCAATATTGTGAAAATGCATCTCGAACAACATCACATCAATGTACCCGTGGTTGTTGACACACCTCGACTCCGTTGAGATTTGGATTTGGGTCACATAAATGTGCACCCGAATTTAAGAAAGTAAATTATTAAAAGCGCGCCTAAAGCGAGTAGTGTATTATTATTTTGGGGAAGGACGTGAAATTTTGTTAAACGGCCCATCCCGAAGTCTAAGTAATTAATAATATATACATTCATGAGGGCCCCGCAGTTTGTGTGTTTTATTTGGCGAGGCTCGTCTCATTTATTTTATTTAAAGGTCCATCCTAAAGTAAACTATGATATTCTACATTATTTTTCTCTAAAAAAGAAAGCCTAATTAATTAACATGCTTGAAAAGGCCATAACTTATTAGTTATTAGATTAAAATAAATGCAAACGAAAAATTGCACTCAAACTCGTACAAAGGGAGGTTGTTTCGTTCCTTATTCTATTAGTGAATATACTATAGTGGAGATTGCAAATAGAACATGAGCTTGACAACAGTATTATCAAAACAAACTAACTATTCTCTAACTAATTTAAACTAACATTATTAAATGAATTGAACTATTGGAATTAACTTCATGAAATTCAAAACCATTTGGAATTCCTTCTTTTACAATTATTTTAAATTAAAACTAACCTTAATCACTAATGCTCGCTCGAGGGTTTGTTAAGCATAATCAACACTTGGAAAGTCTATTATCATTAGCATTTAATGGAACATTAACAAGTCTTGTTCGAACTCAACTCATGCCTACTGGTATTAACATGAACGGATCCAAACGGCTTCGACAAATTATAACAGGGGAAAGAGATCCATGATTACTTAAGCTAGCAGAACAATGCTTATTTGATCTTCAAGGTCATGTTCCGATTATTTTTGTCTAATTACGAGTAGCCTGATTGTTTTATCACTGAATTACTGAAATTACTGCATTCTCACTTGTTTCTGATTTACTACTTCCAACAGAAAAATGCTAAACTAAAGCAGGCATTAGCTAGATTAAAACTGTCTAAAACAATCCATTACAAATCCATTCTGCCCAAATCAATACGAGCAATCCTAATTCAACAATTCCTAGTTCCACTTGGTTTGAACAAGCTGGTTTCAATCTGTCAGGTACAAATTTAAACAAAGACCTAACTAGCATTAACGAATCAAATGTTCAGATACATAAAGCTAAATCATATTAAATCTCATGCTTCAATTACAGGTTCAAACTTTTACACTTCAGCTCATAGCTATCAAAGTCAAGCTATGTACCTGGTATTGAAAATGCAAGAAAAAGAAAGGGGTGGTTGGGAGCAGGTAACAACAGTATCACAACAACAACATTAACCACAACAACAGCAACAAAACACACCCAGTAGTTCCAGAACTTTTAAACCAAATAGGATTGATATATCAACTCCAACACAACAACTAATTACCAAAAAAAAAGCTTGAAAATGAGCACGATAAACTTTCTGAAACTTCAAACAAACCAGAACCTAATGGAACAATAGGTTTTCTTAAGACCAGTCTATCACTCTCACACTGATTTTTAAGCTTGAAGCAAAATGCTCTCTAAAAAAAATTCCCAATCCATGTATATGTTTTTTTTTTTTTAGATTTTCAAAGTCCAATCTCAGTGTAATCTTATGTGTGCGTCCCTAAAATGTCTAAAAAGAACTCCTTCTTATATGTTTTTCAAACTTTTTTTCTCCTAATTTTAGGCAACTAGTGGACAATAAATTGACTTATTTTAGGCCTTAAAATCAGAAAGTTGTCTTCCATTATTGGTATCTTTTAACTATTTAATCCCACTTAACATTGTCTTTTAACTTGTCCAACTCCACTAACCTTTGTCTCTATTTAATCCTTTTAGCAGCCCCCTTTTCAAATCCAAATTAATCCCTGAATTATCCCTGAAATCCCCTGTTATTCACTGTCCTACCCTATCAGCTATAGTCAATGCTCTTAAGGGGGAGACCTAACACTTAACAGACTAAGGCTCAAAGTTGATCTCAGGTTCAATTCCTATCAGACCCTAAACCTGTTATTTAACTCAGCAAACTTAAACGAATATTGAACTTAAACTAGATCAAACAATGTTACAACAAACGAAAGATTCAATGATTTAGGGGGATCAATTAACACAAATCCACATTAAACGTAAACATGAGCAAGGAACACTGGTATACTGAACTCAAAGGATAGACAACAAAGATAGAAACAAACACTCAGAATAAAACAAACAAACAGGTGATCTGGGCCATACAGTTTGACACAATTGGGAGGGGTACAGGGGATTCGAGTGGTCTTGAACAAGACATGGGCTATCAGGAAACTAACTAAACGACGAAGCTATTAAAAATATATTCAACAATTATAACAGTGACAATCGACAACAAACAGAAACTATGATGAAACGGAACCAAATAAAAAGGTCTAATGAGAAGGAGAAAAATACTGGACAAAACGAATTACAGCGAAAATTGAATAGGTAAACAAAAACAAAAAATGGAAAAAGGGAAAATAAAGAAATACCTCGGAATCAAACCAGATGGACTCCGCTCTCATCGACTTTGACTCGAATTTTTTAAGGTCAAACAGACCTTAATGACTAAGGTCGATTAACGACCTCAAATTCCCCTAATCTCGGACAGGCTCCAGCTCTTGGCTTCTAGGGTTCTGTTTTGTTTGATTTGGGATTCGAACAGTTCCAACGATATTCGAACGAAACCACTAGTGGTTTAGGAACGAGGGAGGTCAGGAGGCTTAGTGGTGTAAGTTTGGGGTTAATCGGAGAAGGTGAGGTTTTTTGAACGATCTTCGATTGAAGATTCTAAGAGTTCCATTGAGATTCGAAGTAAACGGAACATGGATTCGTGGAGAGGGTGGCTAGAAGGTTCAGGGGTGTTATTATGGTGGCCGGCGGCATTGTTGCCACCGGGTTTCAGGCGAATGGATATGGGAGCGGCTAGGGTTTCCTCATCTTTGAAAGAGACGAGGTTTGAGAGACGAAGGGAAGATGGGGGGTCTGTAGGGGGCGGGGTGTGGTTTGGGAATATATAGTAGGGGGAGGAAATAATCCTGTCCGTTGGGTCAATTGAGATCAACGGCCTGGATCCATTGATTAAAAAGGAACGGTGTCGTATGGTGTGATATGGGGCAGACGGGCTGGGGAATGGGTCGGGTGGTTTAAATGGCTAAAGGAGACGGGATTCGGACCGTTGGATTGATTGGGATGGACGGTTTGGATTAACACACCTGAAACGGCGTCGTTTTAATGATGTTGGGGACAGATTGGACCATTTGATCTAATAAAATCAACGGTCCAGATCGACTGTGACTAAAACGACGTTGTTTAGATGTCTGTGAAACTTGATCAATTGGACCGGGTTAAGAAGGTGTTTTTGGGCCTGGTTTGGGTGTGTTTGATTTGGACTTTATCAAATAAATTAGCCCAACAATTTCCTTCTTTCTTCCTAAATTTAAAAATCAAAATTAACTTAAAATACTAATCAACTCCTAATAATAATTATTACACAAAAATTAAACACCACTTAAAAATAAAATCACACAATTTGACATTACATGCTAAAAAATGCAAAGTTCATATTTTTTTGATTTTTTATTTTTGTAGAACAAACATAATCACTCCTAATTGTAAAATTAAATCCTAAAATGTAAATGCAACATATTTTGGTATTTTCATTAATTTAAACAAATAAATGCGCACAGACGAATGCATACAATAAAAGAAAAATAACAAACAATTCACAAAAATTACACACAACACAAAACTATTTTATTTTGAATTTTTGGGAGTAATTCGCGTATAGGGCAAAAATCATGTGCTCACAGTCACTACCCGCCTCTCTGACCATCTGAAGACGAATAGGCTGGATCAAACCATCTATGAATCTCCTCACCCTCTCCCTATCAGTGGGGAGTATGATGAGGGCATGGCGAGCTAGATCGATAAACCGGGTCTCATACTGGGTGACCGTCATAGACCCCTGCTGGAGGCGCTCAAACTGCCTCCGGTAAGCATCCCTCTGAGTAACAGGAAGAAACTTCTCTAGAAACAACTCCGAAAACTAATCCCAAGTCAAAAGCGGTGACCCTGCTGGTTTGGCTGAACAGTAATCCCTCCACCAAGTCTTGGCAGATCCAGATAAATGAAAAGTCGCAAAATCAACTCCATTGAACTCCATAATGCCCATGTTCCGAAGAACCTCGTGGCAGCTATATAGGAAATCTTGGGGGTCCTTAGAAGAAGCTCCGCTGAATGAAGCAGTGAAGAGCTTGGTGAACCTGTCCAACCTCCATAAAGCATCTGCAGACATAGCCGCTCCATCATCGGTCTGTGCAACTACCCCCGGCCGAACTGCTACAGCTGCTTAAACTAGTGGAACCTGAGTCTGGGGAGCTACCTGCTCTGGAGTACGTGCAACGGGAGTCTGGGCTCATCCTCCATCCTGGGAAGTGGCTGGTGCTGCAGGAAGCAATCCTGCTTGGGTGACACTCTCCACGAGGCCAACCAAATGGACCAAGGCATCCTGAAGAACTGGGGTAGCAATTAACCCCTCTGGGACCTGAGTTGGGCCCACCGGAACTGTTTGGGCAGGCCAACCTGAGGGTCTGCCACTGGTGTTGCTGCTGGTGGCTGGGCCCTACCCCTACCTCAGCCCCTAGCGTGGCCACATCCTCTGCCCCTAGCGGGAGCTACCTGGGGCTCGGACTGCTAATCGGTAGATGAGGAAGCGCGTGTTCTCGCCATCTGCGAAAGAACATAGTAGAAATTCAATCAGCATTTGAGAAACCAAATCGCACGACAATAAAGAACAATTGAGATATTTTTCCTAACTCAATAGACTCTGGGGAACAAGTACAGACGTCTCCGTACCTACCCCTCAGACTCTACTAAGTTTGTCCGTGAGTTGTGAGACCTATGTAACCTAGGGCTCTGATACCAACTTTTCACGACCCGTATTTCCCACCATCAGAGTCGTGATGACGCCTACTCTTGGTAGCTAGGCAAGCCAACTTAACTACCTTTTCCATTTTAAACAATTATTTTTAACAGTTTATAGCATCAATATAGAACATTAAATCTAATAAGAACAATAGCCAAAGTCTGTCTGATAAATACTAATCAAAACGCAGAACAATCAATTGTAGCCTCTACCCAAGATTTGATGTCACATTACTCACGAACTACTAAAGAAATACTAAATACAATGGTCCAAAAGAAATATATAAGTTGTCTGTCTCGAAAACAATGAGGAAACAGTCTAAAAGAAAACATAAAGAAGAGACGACGGGTCTGCGGACACCTGTAAGTCTACCTCAGTCTCGTAGAATATGAAAACCTACTCCCGCACTAATGTTGTTGCTGCTCCTCAAAACCTGGACCTGTGAAAAAATGCACAGAAGTGTAGCATCAGCACAACCGACCCCATGTGCTGGTAAGTGTCTAGCCTAACCCCGGCGAAGTAGTGACGAGGCTAGACTGGACACCACATAAACCTGTGCAGTTATAAATATACAACGAAATATAGAATACAAGGCAATTAACAACACGGGAGAGGAAACATGCTATGGGGAGATACAATATCAACAGTAATCCTAAGTAACAAACTAGAACAGCTTAGGCTCATGATGAACAAGGAATCAATACTCAATACAAACACATGGCATCAATAACTGTTACGGCGTGCAACCCGCTCCACAAATATCACTATTGCGGCGTGCAACCCGTTCCACAAATATCACTGTTGCGGCGTGCAAATGTAATGACCCGACCCGTCGTCACGTGAGTTACCGCCCCATTTTCCCCTTATTGTGTTGCTTATTGTTTCATTATCGGTATTGGGTATGTTAGAATTTAATTGGAGTAATTTTATTAAGAAATGAGTCACTTAGTCTCTTTTAAGAAGACTTAAATTGAAAAACTCAACCGGTTGAATATGTGGTTAGAGGGCTCGAATGTGTATTTCGGTGGTTCGGTTAGCTTCGGGGGATGATTTGTGACTTATGAGTGCGATCGGAATCGAATTTGAAAGTCCGGTGTAGAAATAGGCTTGAATTGGCAAAGTTGGAATTTTGGCGAATTCCGGTTGATAGGTGATATTTTGATCCGGAAGTCAGAATGGAATTTCGACTATTGCAGTAGCTTCGTTAGGTGATTTTGGACTTGTCTACAAAATTTCAGGTCATTCGGACGTCGTTTGGTTGGATTTTTGATCGAATGTGAGTTTCGGAAGAATTTGATAAACTTAGGCTTTGATTTGATGAAAATTGAGGATCTTGATGTTAACGATGGCGTTTTGATGATTCGAGCAAGTTTGAATGAGGTAATAGAACATATCTGTGCTTTTGGTTGAGGTCCCAAGGACCTCAGGGTGATTTCGGATGGCTAACGGGAATTTTTGAGTTGGAAAAATTGCAGCAGAAATTGCAGCGCAAAATTGTTCATCGTGATCGCAAGCCCGGGGATGCGATCGCATAGAAGGAATTGGAGGGGGCTCAGATTTTCTCTATGCGATCTCGCAAAGAGGTCTGCGATCGCATAGGTTTAGGTGATTGGGCAGTGCGATCGCGTGAGGTTGTCTGCGATTGCGTAGGGTCGACTAGCAGTGTTCTGAGATCGCGTGGCTTTGCCTGCGATCGCGTAAGAGGAAATTAGGAGTTAGCATTTTTTGTGCTCCACGATCGCGTGACTTGGTCCGCGATCGCGTAGAAGGAGCTACAGTGGTCCGGACAGAATGTTAAAAACATTTCAGTCCGCGACCCAAGCTCATTTCCACCATTTTTGGGCGAGCTAGGGAGCTTTTGTCGAGGGTTTTGAAGAGTTTTGACTGAGAATAGATTGGAGGTAAGTTTTATGAGTCAAATACATGATTTTATTGAAGAATCATCCTTGAAATTCATGAAAATATAGCCAAATTGTAAGAAATTAGGTCTTGAAGTAAAAATTCTAAATTTGGAATATGAAGGGCCATTTGTGGTCCGATTTGGGAGTCCTTGGTATGTACGGACTCGTGGTGAGACGAGGATTCCAGAAATGTGAAATTCATAATTTTTCGAGAAGTGGAATCGGGGCTCGAGTTTTGCTAGTTTCTAGATTTTTGTTATATTTCGATTGTTTTCGATTGGGTGTTGTCCCATTAGCATATTGTGATATATTCGCCTTGATTTTGGTTAGATTGGACGTGCGTGGAGGCCAGTTTGAGGGGCAAAGGCATCACAGGCTAGAGATTTCACCGGTTCGAGGTGGGTAATACTTGTAAATGATGTCCTGAGGGTTTGAAACCCCGGACTTGCACATCATAGTGCTGTATTGTGGTGACTTGCACGCCAGGTATGAGCGTGGGGTAGAGCACCGTTGGGGATTGTGACTTGGTCCGTCCCGGTTGT
>MU760103.1:11866-32954 GCA_026770625.1 Nicotiana glauca
TTTATGTGACCCAAATCCAAATCTCAACGAAGTCGAAATGTGTTAAAAGCCACGGGCGTACTGGTACGGCGTGGTTCTAGATACATTTTCACGACATTGTAATTCTTTTAAAATAAATAATAAATAGAATAAAAGCGGGTTATTAATAAAAGACACATAAAAATAGAACATATATGGGAATCAGATAAAATCAAATACAACAGTTGAGCGACCGTGCTAGAACCACGGAATTCGGGAATGCCTAACACCTTCTCCCGGGTTAACAGAATTTCATATCCGGATTTCTAGTTCGCGGACTGTTAACAGAGTTATATTTTCCTCGGTTAAGGATTCAACCGATGACTTGGGAC
The DNA here is from genome assembly GCA_026770625.1 of Nicotiana glauca. Taxonomy (NCBI): domain Eukaryota; kingdom Viridiplantae; phylum Streptophyta; class Magnoliopsida; order Solanales; family Solanaceae; genus Nicotiana; species Nicotiana glauca. The sequence goes on from MU760103.1 coordinate 12,217, forward strand.
ACCATTAATCTCCTAAGTGGCGACTCTGAATAAATAATAATAAATCCCGTTCCGACTGTCCTTTAATTGGAAAAACTCCTTTACGCCCTTCACGGGGTGTATTAAATCTTCGTGAAAAAAGGAGGTGTGACAGGATTCTCTTGTTGTGGACCGCATTTATCGGTCATGTTTGGTTACTATTCATGGTTTTGAGACCAGAGTGGATTTATTGTTACTCGGTATGGTTGATTTTCACATTATCTTGGGCATGGACTGGTTGTTGCCCCATTTTTCTATTCTTGATTATCACGCCAAGACCGTGACGCTGGCTATGCCAGGTACTTCGCGTATTGAGTGGAGTGGTACTTTAGATCATACTCCCATTAGAGTTATCTCTTTTCTTAAATCTCAGCGTATGGTTGAGAAGGGAAGTGCTACGTGTTTAGCTTATGTGAGAGATGTTAGTGCTGATACCCCTTCTGTTGATTCAGTTCCAGTGGTACGGGATTATCCCGATGCATTTCTAGCTAATCTTCCGGGCATGCCGCCCGGTAGAGAGATTGATTTTGGCATTGATCTGTTGCCGGGCACTCAACCCATTTCCATTCCTCCGTATCGTGTGGCTCCTCCTGAGTTGAAGGATCAGTTACAGGAATTGCTTGGGGTATTATTCAACCCAGTGTTTCACCGTGGGGTGCTCCTGTTTTGTTTGTGAAGAAGAAGGATGGTTCTATGTGTATGTGTATTGATTATCACCAGTTGAACAAGGTTACCGTGAAGAACTGTTATCCTTTGCCTCGTATTGATGATATGCTTGACCAGCTTCAGGGCGCACAAGTGTTTTCTAAGATTGACTTGCGCTCAGGTTACCATCAGTTGAAGATTCGGGAGCCATATATCCCGAAGACTACCTTCAGGACTCGGTATGGTCATTACGAGTTCCTTGTTATGTCATTTGGGCTGACCAATGCCCCAGCAGCTTTCATGCATTTGATGCACATTGTGTTCAGACCATTTGGTGGCTCATTCGTTATTGTTTTTATTGATGATATTCTGGTGTATTCTTGGAGTCGGGAAGATCATGAGCAGCATTTGAGGACCGTGCTTCAGACCTTGAGGGAGAAGATATTAAGTGAGTTTTGGCTGAGTTCTGTGGCATTCTTTCGCCACATGATTTCGAGTGAGGGTATTCAGGTGGATCCGAGGAAGATAGAGATCGTACAGAGTTGGCCCAGGCCGTCCTCAGCTATCGAGATTCGTATTTTCCTAGGTTTGGCGAGCTATTACCATCGCTTCGTGGAGGGATTTTCATCGATTGCGGACCCTATGACTAGATTAACCCAGAAGGGTGCCCCATTTCAGTGGGCAGAGGAGTATGAGTCGAGCTTTCAGAAGCTCAAGAAAGCTTTGACTACAGCCCCGATTTTGATGTTGCCTACCGGTTTGCGGTCTTATACTATCTATTGTGGTGCCTCGAGAGTTGGCCTAGGAGCGGTGTTGATACAGGATGGTAGGGTGATTGCCTACCCGTCCAGACAGTTGAAGGTACATGGGAAGAATTACCCTGTCCATGACCTTGAGCTAGCAGCTATTGTTCATGCCTTGAAGATCTGGCGTCATTATTTGTACGGTGTGCCTTGTGTGATCTATACTGACCATGGGAGTTTGCATCACTTACTCAAGCAAAATGATCTAAATATGCATTAGAGGAAGTGGTTAGAGTTGCTGAAGGATTATGATATCACTATCTCGTATCACCCGGGCAAGGCTAATGTGGTGGCAGATGCCTTGAGTCACTGGGCATAGAATTTAGGGAGTTTAGCATATTTACCAGCTTCAGAGAGGCCTATGGCGATGGATGTTCAGGCCTTAGCCAGCCAGTTTATGAGATTGGATCTTTTGGAGCACAGTCGGGTTCTAGCTTGTGTGGTTTCTCGGTCTTCCTTATTTGATCGTATTAGGGAGCATCAGTATGAAGACCCTCATTTGCTTGTCCTTAAGGACAATGTTCAGCGTGGAGATGCCAAAGATGTGAACATCGGAAATGATGGGGTATTGAGGATACAGGGCCGGATTTGTATGCCCAATGTTGATGGGCTTCAAGAGTTGATTCTAGCAGAGGCTCATAGTTCGCAGTATTCCATCCATCCAAGTGCCGCAAAGATGTATCAGGATTTGAGGCAGAACTATCGGTGGAGGTGGATGAAGAAAGATATAGTTGGTTATGTCTTTACGTGCCTCAACTGCCAGCAGGTGAAGTATGAGCGCCAGTGCCCGGGCGCTTGCTTCAGCAGATAGAGATTTCAGAGTGGAAATGGGAGCGCATCACCATGGATTTTCTGTCTGGACTCCCACGGACCTTGAAGAAGTTTGATGCTATTTGGGTTATTGTGGATTGACTGACCAAGTCCACTCATTTCATTCCTGTGTGTACCACTTATTTATCGGAGCGGTTGGCGAAGATTTATATCCGGGAGATCGTCCGTCTGCATGGTATTCCAGTTTTTATTATTTTGGACAGAGGCACTCAGTTTATATCGCGGTTCTGGAGAGCCGTGCAGTAGGAGTTAAGCACACGGGTGGAGTTGAACACGACATTTCACCCCAGACAGACGGACGTCCGAGCGCACTATTCAGATTCTTGAGAATATGCTCCGTGCGTGTGTGATTGAGTTTGGAGGGTCTTGCGATGATTTCTTGCCATTGGCGGAGTTTGCTTACAACAACAATTATCAGTCTAGCATTCATATGGCGCCGTATGAGGATTTATATGGTAGGAGGTGTCGATCTCCGGTAGGTTGCTTTGAGCTGGGTAAGGCCCGACTATTGGGCACAGAGTTGGTTCAGGATGCATTGGAGAGGGTTAAGATGATTCAGGATATACTCCGTAAAGCCCAGTCCAGACTGAAGAGGTATGCAGACAGGAAGGTTCGTGATGTTTCATATATGGTTGGTGAGCGGGTTCTGCTTCGGGTTTTGCCTATGAAAGGCGTCAAGTGGTTTGGGAAGAAAGGAAAGTTAAGTCCAAGGTTTATTGGCCCTTTTGAGATCTTGAGGCGAGTTGGGGAGGTTGCCTATGAGCTTGCCTTACCTCCCAGCTTGGCCGGAGTTCATCCGGCATTCCATGTTTTGATGCTCCGGAGGTATCACGGTGATCTGTTGCAGGTGTTGGATTTCAGTTCAGTCTAGTTGGACAAGGATGCTCAAATCCTTGTTTAATTTGAGTTTCCGGCATTGTTTTAGGTGGTTTAAGGATTGGTGCAAGTTTGAATGATGTTATGGGGTATGTTTGTAGGTTTGGTTGAGGTCCCGGGGGCATCGGGTGTGTTTCGGATGCTCAATGGAGCATTTTTGTGTTGTTAAAAATTGCAGAAAAACTGAACTCAGCTGTTGCAGACTTTTCCTCTTCGCGATCGCGGCCTCCCTCTCGTGTTCACGTAGTGTAATCTTGGGGGGAGGCCAGTTCCTTCATCGCGTTCGCATAACATCATCTGCATTCGCGTACCTATGCCAGTTCGTTCTTCGCATTCACGAACACTTACACGTGTTCGCGTAGAGCAGCTTCTAGACCTCAGCATTTTCCTTAATCGCGATCACGTTACAAATCACGCGTTTGCGTAGCTTTAAAATCCCGGGCCTTCGCATTCGCATCCTACCCCTCGCGATCGCGAAGGGCTTTTTTGACATCTTCCATTTATTCTTCTCCGCGAACGCAAGCTAATCTCCGCGTTCGCGATGCATTAAATGTCTGAACAATATTTAATTTTTCAAAAATGAGGGTTAACCATTTTTATCAAAATACAAGCTTGGGAGCTCAGATTTCGGAGCAATTTCGAGGGGTTTTCGAGGGAAACGATGGTAACAATTCTCTACCCTCTTATCCTTAAAAGCCACTAATCTAATCACGAATTAATCTGTAATTTCGGATTTTTGAATGAAAAATGGGTAAAACTTCATAGACCAAACTATTGGGTTTTGAGTGGGTGTTTGACCTCCAATTTGGGAGATTTTTATATGATTGGACTCGTGAGAGTACGAGGGTTCTGAAAATGTGAAAAATATTTGATTCCGAGATGTTGAATTGAAGGGCATTTTGGTCATTTTACCTAAATTCACATCTTAGCTTTAAATTAAATAGTAGAATCAGTTGCTTGAGATGTTATTTACGATATGTAATTGAATTGGATAAATTTGGGCCATTTGGAGTCGGATACTCGTGGCAAAGGTGTGGTTCCTTGTTGATTTTGTACCGGTTCGAGGTAAGTGGCTTGTCTAACTTTGTGTGGGGGACCTTTCCCCGTAGGATATGATATTTGGTAATTAAATTCCTTGTACGTGAGGTGACGAGCGCGTACTTGAGTAAATTGATGGAAATCTGTTTTTGCTTGAAGTATTTAAATTGAGTTTTCTCGCTTATCTTTTTATTTGAATTGCAAGTTTTATCCTATGCTAGTTTAGAGAAGCATGTTTATTTGACTTACTTGCCTAAGTGTTTTAACTGACTTGTTTGTACACCATGAAACATGATTAGGCTAGTATTTTCTATTGCTTGTTTCTAAGTTTAGCATTTATCCTAATGTTTGGGCTGTCGTTTTGTGTTTTAAATTGAGACTACGTGACTGTATCCCGAGAGATTCACCAGTACTTGTTATGTTTTGGACTGACGTACGGGATACCAAGAGATCCCTAGAACATAAAAATGTAATATTTGAGGATACCAAGATATCCTCATGATACCAAGAGATCGCTAGTGTATATGATTAGGATACCAAGAGATCCCTGGCACATAAAAATGTAAGATTTGAGGATACCAAGAGATCCTCGGGATACCAAGAGATCCCTAGTGTATATGATGAGGATACCATGAGATCCACGGGATACCAAGAGATCCCTAGTGTATATGATGAGGATACTAAGAGATCCTCGGGACACCAAGAGATCCCCAGCTATTACTTCCTGATGTGAGCAGTATTTCTTTTATTGTTTTGTTTATGCTTCCTATTACTGTTTCCCTTATTTAACCTGTTTGAATTCTCGCTGTAGACGTTATCTATACTGTTTTCCTTATCCCATCATATATTGTGTTTTACCTCAGTAGGGCCCTGACCTTTCCTCGTCACTACCCAATCGGGGTTAGGCTTGGCACTTACTGAGTACCGCTGTGGTGTACACATGCCCTTTCTGCACATGTTTTTCATGTGCAGATCTAGGTACCTTCACTCAAGCGCACTACCCTTGAGGTGGGGAGAGCTATGGAGACTTCAAGGTATATTTACAGCATCCGCAGACCGAAGAGTCTCCTTCTTTATTCTATCTGTAGTACCTAGTTTTCTATTGTACCTTTGATGTAGACACTCTGGAGATTAGAGCATTTATAGTACTTCTTTAGCCTGTGTTTCCCATGAGTTTCCAGGTTTTGGGGTGATGTTGTAGACTTCCACATTATTGAGTAATATATGCCGAGCGGCATCTTTTATACAGTTTTCTTTTAATTGTTCATTTTTAAATAGTTTATTACAAAAATTATGTTGTTGTTCTGCATTGTTAGGCTTACCTAGTTATAAGAACTAGGTGCCATTATGACATGTTCACGGAGGGCGAACTGGGGTCGTGACAGAGGGGCTCCTTGGATTTGGACTTGGATTTTTAGTGCTTCGGTTAAGTATGGATCGTAAAGGGACATGTTGAAATTTGTAAAGATAGTTATGAAGACAGTCCCAACATTCAGGGTATCTTCTGCAGTACCCAAATTTGCATGCTGGTACTCCAAGTATCTTGTATCTAGAAGAGAAAGTCGAGCTACAACAGGTTGACCTTCTCTTCCATGATATGTTAACGTGATTCGGATAGCACCAAAATGGATATGGGTAAAAACATGATCTCTCGTTGTCCAGGAAAATCATCTGAGATTTCAAGGGTGATAAATTGTTCCTCTCGAGTGGAAAGAATAGGATGCTGGTCAAGTTTTGAGGCAGCAACATATTCTTTAACTCCTTTTGGTCTGTGTTGGACTAAGGAACAAATTTGGATCCAGGGTGCAGATGATTTTTTGGCAAAGGCTGAGTAAGGGTTTTTGAGAGATAGTTCAGTGGAGGATACTTTTTATTTGTCGGGTATGATATCTACTTCATAGAGGTAATCATATTTTTTTGACAAGGTTTTATATAGAGTAGGAGACATATTCATTTTTGCAAAAGACGAGGATGATGGAAATGAATCAGACATATTTTAGTAAACTATTCCTCCCATAGAGCCATTGGATTCACAATGGGCATGTGAAGCATTTTATGTCAACAAAAGAGCTGAGCAGACAAGAGGAAAACTCAGGTTAGTCATTAACTACCAGCCACTTAACCATTTCTTGACTTCAGCACTGTCCAGTTGGACAAGGACTTGACCTATAAGGAGGAGGATGTAGCTATTCTAGACCGACAGGTTCATTAGTTGAGATCGAAGAATTTCCCTTCAGTTCATGTGCAGTGGAGAGGTCAGCCTGTTGAGGCAGCTACCTGGGAGTCGAGTCCGATCTGCAGAGCCGATATCCCCATCTTTTCAACTGACTCAAGTACTTTTCTATATCCGTTCGAGGACGAACAGTTATTTTAGAGGTGGAAAATGTGAGGACCCAAAGGGTCATCCTTTGTTTTAGAACCCGAATACAGGTTCCGAGGCCTTGAAAACCTTATTTTCTTTCTTCTTGATTTGCGTGCGTAGTCCGACATGTTTCCAGAAAATGTTTATGTGACGTTTAAGAAAACTATTGAATTTGGCCTTTAAAATTGATTAAAGTTGACTTCGGTCAATAGTTTTGGTAAATGAACCGGACCGGTGATTTGATGGTTCAGTAAGGTCTGTAGTAAAATATTGGACTGGAGCATATGTCCGGAATCGAATTCTGAGGTCCCTAGCCCGAGAAAAGAAATTTTAAAGAAAATTGTTTGCTGGAAAATATAAGGACTTTTGGAAGTGAAATGGTGTGTGATCTTGATGGTATCGTGCACGTTTTTTGGCTTCTGAGCCCGGTATAGGTTTAGTATAATATTTAAGTCATATGTGTGAAATTTGGTGCAAAACGTAAGAGATTTGGTATAAATCGGACTCTTGGTTGAAAAAATAGAAATTTGAACTAGTTTATGAATTTCATGAGTTTTGATGTCAAATTTGTTGTTTATGATGTTGTTTTGGCTATTTGATCGCACGAGCAAGTCCGTATGATATTTTTAGCTTGTGTGAATGTTTGGTTTGGAGCCCCGCCATGGGGTGTTTTGGGACTTAGGAAAATTTGTGTTGCAACTGGTGTTTTGTTGTAGGGTATGATCTCATAATTACGAGGTCATGCTTCGCAGTTGCGAGCCTCTCAGGCTTGGAAATTTTGAGGGTTTTATCGCAATTGCAAAAAAGCCCTGGCTATCATTAGTTTTCAATTGCGAACATCTCCTTCGCATTTGGGAAGTCAACAGGAGGTCAACCTTCGCAATTATGACTAATTGTTCACAATTGGGGAAACACCAGACATTGTAGCAGGTTCAACATCTGCAGCTGAGTAAAAGGGGTCTTGGACGGGCTCTTCACTTCATTATTCAAAATTTCAAAACCTAAACTCCATAGGGCGATTTTCCAAGAGCAAATTCTTCCCCAAATCATAGGTAAATGAATCTTAACTTTTTTTCTTCAATCTGTTTCATCTTTATTCGTGATTTCACTTCAAAATCTAGGGTTTTTTCATGGGAAATTGGGTGTTCTTAGGTAGAAATTAGTATTTTCGAATTTTGGGGTTTTGGACCTCAATTTGAGGTTGGATTGCAAAACCGATTGCATATTTAGGTTCGTAGGTGAAAGGGTAATCAAGTTTCGGTTCGAACTTCGAGTTTTGACCAAGTGGGCCTAGGATCGATTTTTGAATTTTGAGGAAAACATTGTAAAATCTGTATTCATGTATTAGACTTTGTTTATTTAGCATTTATTGATGCTATTAAGTAAATCATGACTAGATTTAAGCGGATTGGAAGTGGAACCAAGAGGTAAAGCGGTAATTGAGGCTAGATTTTGTCCGTGGAATTGAGTTAAGTTTTTGGTCTAAACTTATCTTGAGGGAATAGGTGTTGTGGTCTTATTTGCTATGTATTGAGTAGGATGTGTAGGTGTGGTGGCGAGTATCTATACGTTGGTGTCGAGCATGCTAGTGAATCTTATACTCTTACTCTTATGACTCTTATTATGTATTGTTCATACTTAAATTGATGATTATCCATGTTGAACAAGACTTGTGATATTTTTTTGGTAATTGACCATTGTTGAGAATTGCCTCAAGTTGAGACATTCTTTGGAGTTAACTGTTGAGACAAGATTGGTTATAGCTGATTCCCTTGCTGGGATGTTATTGTTTCTATTGTTGATTCCCTTGCTGGAATGTTATTGTTTTTATTGTTGATTCCCTTGCCGGGATGTATTATTTCTATTGTTTGGGTGAGGAAGAGTGTAAATCACGAAGAGTGATGCCGTTTATGATATGATGAATAAGTGTTAATGCATGAAGGGTGATGCCATGCCGATATTGTGAGTGTTAATGCATGAAGGGTGATTCTGTGCCGATATTGTGAAAGTTAATGCACGAAGGGTGATGCCGTGCCATGATTATGAGAGCTAACACTCGAAGGGTGATGCCGTGCCATGATTATGAGAGCTAACACTCGAAGGGTGATGCCGAGCCATTTTTGTTGTTTATTATGGTGAGAACGAGAGTAAAACCACAAAGGGTGATGCCATGCACATGTTACTGTTTCATTATTTCTGTGAACAAAAATATGGTGATCATTATGCTTCTCTGTTGAATTACTGTCAGAACTTGATATCCCCCACAGCATGTTCCCTTTCCCATCTTTACTAGTTATTCTTCTATAATATTTGTCGTGCTGGTATATGATTTAACCGCACAAGTTTATTGTGTTTATGTCCTAGCCTTGTCACTAATTCGTTGAGGTTAGGCTCGACACTTACCAGTACATGGGGTCGGTTGTACTGATACTGCACTCTGCACTTTTTGGGCAGATTTCGGTGCCGGACCTTATGAATAGCTTGAGGTTACTGCCTTTAGTCCAAGGAGACCAAGATAGATCTTCTGACATTCGCAGAGCCTGAAGTCCCCTTTCTCCACTTTAGTTCTTCTGTCTCTTCTATTTTTGGAACAATTGCACTTCTTTAAAACACATATTTGTAACGACCCGACCGGTCATTTTGAGATTTTGCACTTTGCTTGCCACTTCCTGGGCATGACTTGCCCCGTGTGATGTATTATGACTCATGTAAATCGTTGGTTTTTCTTTTTCACTGTAATCAGAATGAATTTGAAAGAACATTTCTCAGTTTGAAGCTTAAACTTTGAAAGGTTTGACCAATATTTGAATTGTTTGTGTATGATCTCGGATCGGAATTTTTATGATTTTTTTAGCTTCGTTTGGTAATTTTGGGACTTGGGAGCGTGATCGGAATGCATTTTGGAAGTCCGTGGAAGGTTTAGTCTTGAATTGGCAAATTGAGATTTTGACATTTTTTGGTTAGTAGGTGAGATTTTGATATAGAGGTTCGAACGGAATTCCAAAAGTTTCAGTAGTTCCATTGTAGCATTTTGGATGTGTGTGCAAAATTTGAGGTCATTCAGACGTAGTTTGGTTGGGTTTTTTATCAAAAGCGGAATTCGGAAGATTTTGGAATCCTAGGCTTGAATTTGATATGATTTTGGTGTTTTAATGTTATTTTGAGCATTCCGAAGGTTGGGCCGTGTTTGAATAAGGTTATGGGATATGTTTGTGCTTTTAATTGAAGTCCCTGGGGCCTTGAGGTGATTTTGGATGGTTGTTGGAGAGTTTGGAAATTGAGAAGCTAAGATTTTTTCTGTTCTGGTATTTCCACACTTCAGGATTAGGGGCCGCAGGTTCGATGCCACAGATGCGAGGTAATGACCACAGAAGCGGTCAAGGAAGAGAAGTGCAGGAGCCGTAGATGCGGTTGGCTGACCGCACCTGTGATGGTGCAGGTGCGACTACGTGGTCGCAGATGCGATTTTTGGATTTTAAGTGAAAGCCGCAGAATCGGCTAATTGACCGCCAATGCAGTACCGCAGATGCGGTGGATTGACCGCAGGTGTAAAATTTCCTGGGTCAGAATGTATACATTTCACCCTTCGCGATTTTGAAAGGGTTTTCACCATATTTCATTTGGGAGAAATCTTGGAAGAGCTAATTGAAGAGGGAATTCAAGAGGATTTCGTGGAGATAAGATTTTTGGACCCTAAAATTGTTTCTATGATGAATTTTAACATTTTAATCTTGAAATATATGGAAAATCAGTAACAAAATTGGGGGGTTTAGGGCTTTGAAATTGGAGACCTTAATCTAGGGATTTGAGGAGTCATTTGTGATCGGATTTTGGTATTCTTGATATGTATGAACTCGTGAGAGGATGAGGATTTCATTGATGTTACTTTTATCAGATTCCGTGACGTTGGCCTGGGAGCTGGGTTTGAGAAATTTTGGAATGTTTGATGTAATTGAATATTTTCGAGTGGGCTTTGTTCCCTTAGCATATTTTAATTATTATGTTCAGAGGTTGATTCGTGAGGGCAAAGGCATAGCAGGCTAGAGTTTGGACCGTATTGTGGTGAGTAATGATTGTAAATGATGTTCTAAGGGTTTGAGACCCCGGATTGCGCATCGTTATGCTATATTGAGGTGACGTACATGCTAGATGATGAGCGTGGGGTCGTGCACTGTTGAGGAGTGTGACTTAGTCCATCCCGAATGAATGTTTTACTGCATTTTTGATTGAAAAATATTTTCTATCATCATGTTTGGGGCTAAATGCCATATTTGGACCTCGTGCCAACTATTTGAACCCTTCGGGGATTATATTGATATTTCTGCACTGTTTTAATGTTAAACTTGTACTCAGTCATGCTATATTCTACTGTTTTATAAAACTCAGCCATGTTTACCCTGCGTTAATACTTGAAATATCATTCTAAATAATATTTTGTGTTGAGAACCATGTTTAATGTTGCCCGAGTGGCTTATGTGATTTTTTGACTGAGTAAGGCCGGGGGCCTGTGTTATGAGGAACTTTTGGGTCGGGCTGCACACTACATCGGTGATACACTGATCTTGATTATGAGGCCGAGGGCCTGAGATTGTGCGCCACGTGGTGGCTTGATATTGATATGAGGCTGAGAGCCTGTTTATGATGCCACGAGATGACTTGATATTGCGCTTGGGCCGTAAGGGGCCCCTCCAGGAGTCTGCACACCCCAGTAAGCGCGAGTATCCATTGTGATATGAGATATAGCCCGAGGGGATGGTATGGTTTCGAGATATTGCCCGAGGGGCTGGCATTATTCTGAGATATTTCCCAAGGGGTAGATTTGTTGACATCGTGCCCGAGGGGCAAACCTTTATGTGTTTACCTTTCTTATTTACCTGTCATTTACCTGTTTAATTGTGTATTTGTGCCCGAGGGGCGGATCTTCTGTGCTTATCTGTTCTAATTGCTTTTCATTCAATTGCTTAACTATTGAAAATCCATTCTTGAAGAAGTTTACACTGAGCTAAGGTGCTTAAGAGATTTCACAGCTTCATTGCTTTCTTACTAGTTTTATACTGCTTCTATACAGCATGTTGATGCACTTTTCGTGGTTTCTTATCACTCAGTCTTTATTTATGATTATTACTCACTGAGTTGGAGTCCTAACTTTTCTTCCTGCACCTTATGTGTAGATTCAGGTATTTCTGCACCCAGTATCGGGTATTAGTTTAGCGAGGTAGCTGCCCGACGTCCGCATCACTGCCTTACTCCCTTTTGATTTCATTAGACTGTATTTATCGTATTTTCAAAATTTCCGTTATATTTAGACCTTATTAGATGCTCGTAACTTGTGACACCCCAATGTCGAGCTATGTCTATTCCGCAATTGTATTATTCACTTGGGGATTATTATTATGCTGGAGACTTAAATTGTATTATTTTAATTGCATAAGATGAATTGGGAGTGTGTCGGCTGGCCTTGTTTTCATGAAAGGCGCCATCATGACCGGATCTGGAGTTTGGGTCATAACAATTTGTAGTAACTCTTAGTTGTTCATGGATTGTGATAACAGATCTATAGGATAGCTACGTACTTCAGTTGTGGCACTGTTACATCATTTCCGCATTTCTTAATTATTTTGTTTTAACTATTATCCATCCCTGTTTGGTTAATAATAATGGTAGTAAAATGGTAACTTTCGACTTGCGTAGCTTTCAGGAGTAGGCTCCATCACGATTCCGGAAGGTGGGAAATCCGGGTCGTGACAAACTTACATATTCGTATTCCCTTTCAGCACATATGCGGAAAATCCTATATCTGAACATGCTACAGACTGAGCTTACATTCAGTACACTATTCTATAGATTTCTCAAGTACTAACTTAGAAGGAACTAAATTCATAATGTAATTTGCAGTTTCCAGAAATATTCCAAAAACAAATAATGCAAATTTGAATAACACGTCATTAATCTATCCATGTTCAAAAGAGACTTATTTCTTCGTTCTACCACACCACTATATTATGGAGTTTATAGTATAGTAAATTGAGATGATTCCCTTATTCTGATAAGTAACAAAAGAACTCTTTTAGAGAGGCGCTCGCCACTACAATCAGATTGCAGTAACTTAATATATTTCATTGGTGCTTCTCCATTTTAAGTCTTAAAACTCTTGAATTACTTAATTCATTAAGACTTATGACACATAAAATAAATATATTACTATCTTGAGTAATCATTTATGAACATCACAAAAATACTCAAAACTATCACCAGTATATTCATTTAACCATACAAATTAGAAGGGATTCATTCTAGCTTATCACTAGCTTTATTTCCTTTTGAAGGGAAACAACCCTTAGTTAAATTTCCTTCCAAACAGGATCTAAAAGTTGGTAGTGCTTCTACTTTCAACGAACCTTAAGGTCCATCCTTGACCAACTTTAAATTCTATCTAGATTAATATGACCTAGATAAAATTGCACAAAATTGTTTTACTCAATTTTGAAGAACATATTCTCTTATGAGGTAGACTAATATTATTTTGTTCAGGAAAGATATTAATATACAATAACAAGGTCATGAATTCATGTACCACAAGAAATAAAATATTTATCAAGCTCAATAACTCAAGAATTATTCAACAAATAAAACAAATATCCATCTCTTATTTTGTCCAGAAACCGAAATTAAATTCCTTCTAACAAAAAGTATATATATTGCATCCTTTAAATTAATGTCTTATTACTAAAGGAAAATGTTAACAAGTAATACGACAAATTGCATAAAATCATTGTGGAGTTGAGATAAAAACATTAAATAGATCATAATAAGTCAAAACACTGAATAGTAAAATTCAGACTGCATTCAATATTTATATACACAAGCATCTCGAATAATAAATTTCGATGGGAAAAGAATCATTCATGCAAAGTATATTATATAATGCAAGAATTATACAATCCAATAATAAATAGAACCAACTCAGATGGAGAGTATACTATTACTTTCAGTCAATTGTATATAACCTTTTAGTAAAATTTAAAGACACTACATATATATGTCATGCATCTTGAATAACACTTTCGATGAGAAAAGATCTACTCGTGTAACATACATATGTAATGCTAGGTTATTCACTCCAATAATTAAAATAGACTCAACTCAGATGGAGAGTATACTATTAATTTAAGTCAAGTAAACATCATAATTAATAGCTCTAGTTCCATTGATCCAACATGTATACTCAGTTGGAGAGTAAGTACAACAACAACAACAACCCAGTAAAATCTCAGAAGTGGGGTCTGGGGAGGGTAGTATATACGCAGATCTTACCCGTATCCCGAAAGAGTAGAGAGGTTGTTTCCGGAAGACCCTCGGCTCAAGATAATAAGGAAAACAAAAAGGAGATAATATTAGTTTCACCATAGGGATCATAGGAAAAATAGGAACATAAAATGTATAAGGAAAAATGCAACACAAAAATGATGGCTAGTAAATAGGTCCTGTACCGAAAGAGAAAATAGTAAGACGCAACAATGCCCCTAGATATTCAGATGGAGAGTAAGTGCACGATATCAATTACTAGTATTTTACCTATTGAGATTACAATAAATTTATCCGATTTTGCGGAAAGACCTAAAGCCAACGCGTAAATTTATTACTCACTTGAAATTAATAGTGGAAGACCATAAAAATATACTTCTATCACCACTTACTCATGATTGTATTTGAGTTACAAAGTTGATTCAACCCTTTAAACTCAGATAGAGAGTTAATACGGGTTATCAATAACTAGTAACTATATGTAGTGAGTTCATAATAAATTTATCCGGTATGAAAGAAGAACTAATGTCAATGTATAAATTTATTATCTCACTATAAATAAATAAAAAATGGAGACCATAGGAGTTAATTCTTATCACCACTTAATCGCAAGCACGAACTTTTCTTTGAGGATTAAGTTCCACAATTAAAAGAATGCTCAATACCACATTTAAACAATCTTAAAATGCTAAAATTAATATTTTTCACTGATTAACAGGGATTATTATTCACTAGGTTATTTTTGATAAACCTACCAAATTTTAGATTAGTCGGAGATCGTTAAAATCATAATCTCCAAAAATTGCGACCAAATTTGAAAAATTACCATTTAAGGCAACTTTTTTAAAGAATTTAAAATATGACCTACATTCTTATCATATACCAATTCATGTCAAATCGACATGTGTTATCATGTTCTAGATTAGACATAAATAAAATAAATAGAAATAATGACTTTTCGTACGTAAATCATATTTTAATCCACCAAACATCCAAAAAAACTCATCTAAACGATCCCGAATCGTCAAAATACGATGTGATTCACTGCATAGTAGTGAGTTCTTCTTAACTGATCGTTTCCGATTCCTACCGAATTCAGGTCATTCAAAGATTATGAAATTCACGATCGCCAAAAACTTGACCAAATTTGAATAAATTATTTTTTGGCGTATTTTGAATTAAATCCATGTGATTTTCATTCTTTCTATATATCATATCAAGTTAAATTATTATATTTCAGATTTAATACAAATATAGCCGATATATAAAGAATAGTTTTCATATTTATATCGAATTTAATTTAATAAACTGGTTGAAAAACCATCTAAACGACCTCAAAATGCCTAAAACCGGCACGATTAACTGCATAACAGTGAGTTTTCCTCACTAGATCGTTTTCGATGAACCTACCAAGTTTTAGGTCAATCAGAGTCCATCAAAATCATAACCACCAGTCTGTAACCAAACTCGAAAAATAACCGTTTTAAGCAGTTTCATGTATTAAAATAAATCTGATATTGATTTCTATTCTCCTAATAATTATACTATGAGCTCAAGGCATATATTATGTTCTTCCTATTTCTAGGATACATAATATCTCCGTTTGCAAAAAATTATCCTTTTATTAAATACCCAAGAATCTAAGATATTATATTTCTCCTGTTTGGTGAAAAACTTAATATCTCTTCTCATGGGTGGAGTTGGTCTCACTAGTACCCAAAGATAAAAGTCTTTTTCTAGTTAAGAACCTCTACCACTAATGTAGATTTATCAAGGATAATATTCATATGGTACATTAAGTAGATTTTAATGACTAAAATAAATAGATAATTTTGTGGATCCTACTTATTAATCATAATGCTCAATCCATGATTAGACATAATTTCACATGCACAAATTTATTAAGAATTTTTCACGAGTTCAAAGAAAAAAACCACTTTAGTAGTAACTATTTATTACTCATAAAATTCTCAATTTACGAGTGAAGATACATATAGCTCATAAAATTATTTTATAGCAAATTATGGATCACAACTTAAAAACTGTGCCAATAATATAAAACTCATACAAAATACTGTTATATTTCACTTAATTACAACCTCCAACCAGAGAACACAATTTTTCATCGAAAACCAAGAAAAGTAATCGCGTAGGGCATGAAAACATAAACTAAAATTTGAGAAAAATTTTATGCACAAATATGCCTGTCACGACCCAAAATCCACTAAGGGTCGTGATGGTGCCGGACACCACTGTCAAGTGAGCCAACACCAAGAATTTAATTAAGTTATTGTTTTAGGACTTATTGAAAACATTCCTTTTATACAATTAAACAATAAATGAAGAAATTCGCAGAAATAAGATGATGTTTTTAACAAATTTAATATTAAACAATCCCATAACCATCCCAGAACCCAGTGTCACGAGTGCATGAGCTATTTCTAGGAAGCAATACAATACAACAACCGTCTGAAATACAAATTGGACAGAAAGTAAATAAAATAATCTGAAAGAGACTCTGCTGGCTGTGGGTTGCCTCCAGAAGTGCAGCTCACCTAAGTCTCTGCATCAACCATACTACTACGCTCACCAGGCCACTAGTGATACATGTTCCTATGCAACATAAATGCACAACAAGTGTAGTATGAATATGAAAACAATGTGTACCCAATAAATATCGCGTCAAATCTCGAAGGAGTAGAGACGAGAGGTCGACTTCGACACTTAGTAGTGGTCCAATAATGATACGTCTGTAATACAATGAATCGAGGATTTATATAATAGGATTGTAATACAATAAAGTGAAACATGTAAACAATTCTTTCTTTTATGTGAAATTCCCAAAATTTCCTTTTTCATCATTTATACCTATATTCTCAAGTCGGAAAGAGGCAATAAGAACTTCAATAAGTTTCAAGGAAAGCAATACAAGCATGCATAAAGCATGTCGAGGACGTACGACCTGATCTAACAATATATAATGTAACGACCCAACCAGTCATTTTGAGTACTAGCGCCCCGTTCAGCAGTCGGAGGCCATGAACAACTTTATTTCAGGTATTATGACTTGTATGCGTGGTCGAAATTTAGTTTCGGGAAGTCCGGAGTTGAATCGGGAAGAGAATTTTCATTTCGGAAGCTTAAGTTCAAAGAAATGAATTAAGATTGGAATTTTGAGTAAACGACCTCGGATTCGGGATCTGAAGTTCCAGCAGGTTCGTATGATGATTTCGGACTTGGGCGTATGCCCGGATTTTGTTTTGTATAACCCTGGAGCGTTTTGGCGCCTATTGTGGAAGTTAGTATTTTAGAAGAAATTTCATAAGTATGGTTTGAAGTGCATTTCGGTGTTATCAATGTCCGTTTGGAATTCTGAGATTGGGAGTAGCTTCGTATGGTGATTCTGGAGTTGGAAGCATAATCAGAAGTGAATTCGGAGGTTTGTGGGTCATTTCGAAGCCATTTGGCTAAAGATAGCAATTTTAAGGTTTTTGAAGAGTTTGACCGGGGGGTTGACTTTTTGATATGGGGGTCAAAATCCAATTCCGAAAGTTGGAGTAGGTCTGTAATGTCAAATATGACTTGCGTGCAAAATTTGAGGTCAATCGGACGTGATTTGATAGGTTTAAACATCGAAAATAGAAGTTGGAAAGTTCAAAGTTCATAAAGCTTGAATCGGGGTGTAATTCATGGTTTTAGCGTTGTTTGATGTAGTTCGAGGCCTCGAGCAAGTCCATAATATGTTTTAGGGTTGGTTGGGGTCCAGGGGACCTTGGGTGGATTCCAAGTGATTAACGGATCGAAATTGGAAATTTAGAAGGCTGAGTGTGTTGCTTTTGTCATAACCACATCTCCGGTTCTTGGACCGCAGAAGCGGGACCGCAGATGCGGTCTGTAGATCGCAGAAGCAGAAAGGGGGGCAGGCCCAGGTAGCCGCAGAAGCGGCCCAGGAACAGCAGAAGCGGTCAGCGCCCTTTAGCCCAAGCCGCAGAAGCGGCCAAAATGTCGCAGAAGCGACACTCGCATAAGCAATCATATTTTCGTAGAAGCGGAAATTGCTGGGGGTAGTGACTTGTTTTAAATCGGGATTTTTGCTCATTTTCCCTATTTTGCATGGCTTGGGGGCGATTCTTAGAGAGCTTCAAGGGGAGATTTCATCACCAATGTTGAGGTAAGTTACTCCTATTTATTTTCAAGTTAAAGACTGTACCATGGATTTAAGCATGAAAATTTGAGTAAATATTGGGGTTTTGGTTGAAAACCTAGAAAATTATAAATCTTAGATTTTAGCCACGATTTTGAGCATGGAATTAGGAGAAAATTTTATAGTTGAGTTCCCAAGGTTATGGGAAATCTTTATCTTCGAGAAATTTCGGATTCCGGGCACGTGGGCCCGAGGGCATTTTGGTCAACTTTTCGTTTGGGGTGAGGAATTGTTGTAAATTGAGTTGCAAGGTATAGTTAAGCATATGTTAATGAATTTGTATGATCATTGGATAGTTTCGGGGCGTTGTGCGTTGGTTCGAGCCTTCGGAAGGATGTAAAATGCCGGTTGCGAGTTTTCGGAGTGAGGTGAGTCTCCTTTCTAATTCTGTGAGGGGTAAATTACCCCATAGGTGAGTTAAATTAATTATGTGCTCCTAGTTGTGGGGGCTACGTGCACACGAGGTGACGAGAGTCGTGCGTAGCTACTATTATGTTATTTGTCCGAGTAGTTTAGGACCCAAAAAGCATGTTATATGTGGGTTAATTGTGGGATCATTGATGGCTTAAATTGCTTAAATCACATTAAATTAATAATTGGATTTTCTAAAAGACTTGAGCTTCGTTCTTCCCAAATTAATAAAGAGAATTGACCTTTCCTGGATATTTGAAATATTATTTGAACTCAGTCTATTTGAATTACACTGTTTCATAAACTCAATTATATTTTTACTCAACCTTGAGTTTTAACTGATATTTAAACTATTATTTGAGCAGAGCACTATTGTTTTTACAGATGCCCGAGGGACTTATGAGTATTTTGGACTGATTGAGGCCGAGGGCCATGTGTGAGGATATGTCGAGTGATATGTGAGGAGGATTTTAGGCCTCGAGTGATATGTGAGGAGGCTTTCAGGCCTCTAGTGTTACAACCCATATCCACACGCGTTAGTTCATGCCATATGTTAGTTAACACAAATCCAATAAGTAATTATCCTTGAGATGATAAGAAGTTAATCATATTGATCTGAAGTGATACAAGGGTGCATAAGGGTGATTAACAAGTATTAGAAGTTAAACGAATCAAAGATGTTGTAACTCGTATTTTTGGGTAAATCTATAGGTGCTTAATATACTAAGGAGGTCATGGTTTAAGGTATTTGAATCATATAATATCCGTATCATAAGTCTTGAAGTCAAACGAGTTATGAAACAAAAGTCGACAAAAGTTGTCACAACTTAGGTTCATAGTTTTACTTAAACTTTAGGTCAAATGTTATTAAGCTTTTCTCCCAATATACTTGGAATTAAGGGGTGATCTACCCACCAAATTGAAGATCTATGAGTCTAGTTTCCAACGCATTAAACCGTTTATCAATACGACATTGGAGTAGAGAGATATAGGCATTTTTGTGAGACTGCACAAGCTGCTATGTGACAAGTAGGTGTGTCACCTACTTGTTTAAATGATGGCCCAATAAGAGGGAATTTCGGGGCAGCTATTGAGCCCATTTAAAGTGTTATCTCCTTCAATATAAACCTCATTATATATCACAAATAATCAGACCTAAACCCCTGCAAACTTCCTCCCAAAAATTCTCCACAAACCCTAATTGATTTTCCCTCTCTTTCAAGTTCAAATTAGGGGTAAACCCTAGAGTTTGAAGAACCAAGATAAAGGCTGAGTTATCCAACAAGTAAGGTGAGTTTACTGCTGTATTTCATACATTTATTCTTCTGTTAATTCATGGTAACTCGTTCTATACATGTAAGAACTCACGGGACGGTGATCGGAAGCCGTGAGTTCAAGTTATTCACTTGTAGCGGACTGTTTTGTGGACTGTTTTGTGCTGCTGTTGGGCTCCGTTTTTATTATTGTTTTGTGGAGTTTTGGAGGAGGCAGGGTGTGGAGAAACACCATATATATGTTGGGTTGTGGTCTGTTAGTTCTTCGTAATATTTTTGGGTCGTTTGATACGACTATGGTGTCCGTCGTATGTATGAAGTGATTAGGTTGTGTGTGGACTGTTTTGGGAGGCTCAATATGTTTATTAATGATGTTGTTTAGGCTGTTTGGTGATTGTTTTGAATGGTGTGAAGTCATATATATAGGGGAGGTGCTGTCCGTTTCATCGTAAAATAGGTTGTGGTCGATACATAATAGTTATGACGCTTGAATGATAACTATAGTATCGTTTCTCTTGTTGTAGACTAAGGAGTCGTGAAAATTGCATAGCTTGAGATTGGGGCAGTATATACAAGGTATGTGAGGCTATACCTTTCCTTCTTTTGCACGACTCCGAATATACATAATGTGATGAACGAGCTTCCAAAGATACTCTACTCTTAGAAGCTAGCAGTACTTACATTGTTTCCCCTCTTATGGGACGATTGATGTTAATGTTGCTTCTCTTATTCTTATGTTATCAATGTTGTTGGTATTTCCTGATTCCTATAAGGTTCATAGTGAAGAGTTACTCCTAATAACGCATACAAAGGATACCTTACGTCACTCCTAAAGGTTTATAACATAATTCCATGAGTCAAGCATGCACTATATATAGATGTATCTATTTTACTCAACCGAGCCGCACTATAGACGGCCGGGTATGGCACCTACTGTGCAACCACTGATCAGTTGGGTTTTACCGAGCTCC
>MU760104.1:0-33525 GCA_026770625.1 Nicotiana glauca
TCAGCTTTCATCGCCTTATGGTGCCCGTGAAGGTTTTCACCGATAAGACTCTCTCATTTGTATTACTTTTGAGCTGGGGATTGGGGTGTTACCGCTAAGACTCTCTCTTATTTCTCTTCTGCGGGGATCAGAGTCTTTTCTGCTGGGGATCAGAGTGTCATATTTACCGGTAAGACTCTCTCATTTGTATTACTTGGCCTCTTTTGAAGATTGGTCAAAAGGTATTTCTTTGGACCGTAATGTGGGATTTGGATAGGGCTAGAAAGAAAGGGTATTTGAAGGCTCAAAACAAATCATTTTTGGGTTCAAAATTTACAACCTTCGGACCTAGATTTATTTATAATAAACACAATTTTTTGCCCCAGTTTCTTGCCTGGGGATTTTTGATTTTTTGTTACACTATGACCGAGCTGTGAAGCGCCTACGTATTCTCTTTGAGGAATCAGGTCAAACGTAGTTCCCAATTCCTTGTTGTTATAGTTTTCCCTTCTTCTTTTTTTCTTTCTTTATCATTTTTTTTTCTTTTCTTCTTCTCCCTTTTTCTCTTTTGTTGTTTTTTGTTGCTTTTGTTGTTTCCTTTTCCTTCTTTTTTTTCTTTTCTTTTTTCTTTATCTTCCATGTTTGTATTTTTAGTCTTTGCTACTGATTCCGAATGAGGGGTATGAAAGAAAAACAAATAAGGCTCAAAGGGTTAACGAAGGATAAAGTGTTTAGATAGCAGAATAAAATGCCTTCGTCATTCCAATCTTCAAAACATACCAAGTGCAAACAACACGATTAACATTCGTCATATTTTTAAAGCATTGTTGGGCAACACTCTCATTTTCATTATTACGAACGACCCCCATGACAACATGACCAATCTTGCCTTTAACGGTTTTCTTTTTGCTTGCCCTTGTTTCACATGACTCGGGCTCCAAATAATCTCAGACTATTCTTATTTCCTTTAAATGTCCCGATCATCTTCCCACTGCTTCATGATTAACCTTTAAGATTAGGCCAAAATTACGTGCGCATGCCATGTCACTAGAGTTGACAGAAAAAAAACTATAGAAAGGAGAGGACTAAAATCAAAGAAAAAATGACTAGAAATAACGGAAGACAGAGAATTGCATTAGACAGTGAAACGGTTCGAACAACATGACAAACACAATAAACTGGGGTAAGACCCTGTGAACAAACCTAGACAACACTAAACGAGACACTACAAACAAAGGAACTAGATAAAATAAAATGATAGAAGGGTTTGATTTACAAGATAATATCCTGATTACAACCATGAGAATAATCCGGACAACAGAAATGACAACAAAATAATCCACCAAAATTCTACTCCGGTCAACCAAAAACTGGAGCGTCTTCCCAATTATCAAGTACGGTATTTTAGCCATTTGAGCTTTGCATCAATAATGCCAAGACCACTGTCTGCTTCGACATCTTCAGCTTTAGTCAATACGCCCCCAAGAGGATTCACGTGCTACCCGTCACCAAGCATCATCCCCACAAAGTGTGCATCATGACGTGCAGGTAAAGGATTCTGCATGATATTCTGGGTGTCACTGTCTTGGATCNTTTCTCAACAATTCAAAACAAAATACGTTAGAATGGACTCAGTCGGTCCCCATTATTAACAATATTTTTTTGTGGACTCATTCAGTCCTTATTATTATCAAAACTTTGCACTCTTTTTTTTTGTGGACTCAGTCAGTCCTTATTATTATTATAGTTGTGGTCGAATCCTATGTAGATTGCCTACGTATCATGACCCCGCATGAATCAGACCTTGCGTAGTTCGCGTAGATACACGGTAAATAACAACAAAATATTTTTTTTCATTTTTATAATGCAACAAACTTGATAACACAGGTTTAAAAGTTGACCATACTTAACAGACTTTGACGAAAAGACAACCTACTGACTCGAAAATCAAACACCACATGATCTAATCAAAAGAAATACAAATTAAAAAATAGACTGGCAGATTCCTTCCTTGTTTGCCAATTTCAACCAAATGGCTATTTCTGCAAACATGGCCCCTTCCTAATTTCACATGAATTTTGAGGCCTGGAAGGATTATTTTACAAAATTGTCCATTCTTTTATGAAAATAGCCTTTCGACAACTGAAAGATACTCTAAGGCTATCTCGGCAAGAACGGTTTAATACACTGCCGAAGCTGGCTCGGCTTATTTTGACCAAAAATCACAATGGCATTCACTTGCCCACTGACTCTTTTTTTCTTGTTTTTCAAATTAAAATAAAAGACCAGGTTTTGCAAACACGGCTTTTCAGCACCTCGGGAACGAAGATTTTAAGGCTATGTGGGTCAATCGGCCAAAATCTAAAAAATGACTCAAAGGTGGCTGTTTATGCAAAGTCAGCCTTCCGGCGTCCCTTTCGGGAACATTCGGCTATTTTCAACAAAACGGCGTCACCCGACTTATTTATGATTTTTTTTTTCAAAATAAAACCCGATATTGCAAACACGACCTTTCAGCGCCTCGGGGACGAAGATTTTAAGGTTGTGCGGGTCAACCGACCAAAATCTAAAAAATAACCAAAAAGTAGTTGTTTATGCAAAGTCAGCCTTCCGGCATTCCTTTCGGGAACATTCGGCTATTCTCGACAAAACGGCATCACTTGACTTATATGATGATTTTTTTCTTATTTTTCAAAATAAAACCCGATATTGCAAACACGGCCTTCCAGCGCCTCGGGGACGAAGATTTTAAGGCTGTGTGTGTCAACCGACCAAAATCTAAAAAATGACCAAAAAGTGGTTGTTTATGCAAAGTCAACCTTCCGGCGTCCCTTTCGGGAACATTCGGCTATTTTTGATAAACGACATCACCTAATTTATTCAAGACTCTTTTTCTTATTTTCTAAATTAAAATAAATTATCCGGTATTGCAAACACGGCCTTTTAGCACCTCGGGGACGAAGATTTTAAGGTTGTGAGGGTCAAAAATCAAAACCTGACCCAAAGCGGTCATTCATGCAAAGTTAGCCTTCCGACGTCCCTTTCGGGAACATTCGGCTATATTTGATAAGGACGGCATCACCCGACTTATTTATAACAAAATTAGAATTTGACATTTTTGGCTATTTTTGCAAAAGGGGAGGTTGGACCCGATGAGGGTTGCCTACGTATCTCACATCCGGTGAGAATCAAACCAGCGTAGTTCTGCCGATTGGATACGGGCTAGAACAACTAATTTAGAGAAACATATATTTTTTGTTTTTTTTTTCTTGAAAATGGATGAAACATAAAAAATCTTTTTGAATTTTCTTTTTTTCTTTTATTGATTTTCTGATTTATGGAAAATGATGACAAAGTACAAAATCTTTTTTTGAATTTTTATGTTTCTTTTTTTTATTTTCAAAATGTGGCATGGGGGACATAGGGAATTCCAAGACTTCTTGGATTCCACAAATGTTCCCCATGTGCTTTTCCCAAAAATGAAGCATGGGGGACATGGGGGAATTCCAAGACTTTTTGGATTCTACAAATGTTCCCCATGTGCTTTTCCCAAAAATAAAGCATGGGGGACATGTGGGAATTTCAAGACTTCTTGGATTCCACAAATGTTCCCCATGTACTTTTCCCAAAAATGAAGCATGGGGGACATGGGGGATTCCAAGACTTCTTGGATTCCACAATTGTTCCTCATGCCTTTGATTAAAATAATATCATGCTTATCTAAAAAACCGTGCAGCCTTCTTATTTAACGTGATCAGCATAACCAGGCGTGCCATTTGTCCTTAACTATCATTGGTCCGCCAAATGACCCTTTTACCCTTGAATAAATGCAACATGTAGCACATAGGATGCATCAAGATGGTCTTTTACATTTCAGGTTACCTGTCCTAGACGGACCCAACCCCTGTGTTGAGTCCCATAAGTCAAATTCAACATGATGCAACTAAGCGTTCCTACTAGGGATCCGGTATGAAGTCAAGTTATTCTAATTTTCAACCTGGGTTTATTGTACTAGACCTGGCTTACCCGAGCGGACAACTCGAGCCGAGGATGGGAACTGCGTACCGGTAACCAAAAGGCCATCCGGCTTTGCAACTCCTCCGAATCCTCGTTCTATTTTGGGATATGACACTAACAGAAAGAAGTCACGACCAGCGTGTACTCCTCAGGAGAGAGAAGAGAGGGGTTTCATCACAGTTTATATATACAGTTCAAATAATATCAAAGCGGTAAAGCATTTAGCACATATAGCATGAAACATGTAGAAAATTAGATAATATACACTCCAAATACAATAAATATACCAAGCTCGAATTCTTGAACCCTGAACCAAAGTTCTGGGTTTTACTTCCCCAGTAGAGTCGCCAGAACTGTCACACCTCCTTTTGGCGCTACCTCACCCCGCGAAGGGCGTGGTAAAGGGAGTTTTTCCAATTAAAGGACAATCGAAATGGGATTCATTTATGAAGAGATTCAGAGTCGCCACTTGGGAGATTTATGGTGTCCCAAGTCACCGGTTTGAATTCCGAATCGAGGAAAGGTTTGACTCTATTTAACAATCCGCGAACCAGAAATTCGGATAAGGAATTTTGTTAACCCGGGAGAAGGTGTTAGGCATTCCCGAGTTCCGTGGTTCTAGCACGGTCGCTCAACTGTAATATTTGGCTTATTTATTAGATTTATAACATGTTTTAACTTATGGGCAAATTTTAACTCTTTACCGCTTTTATTATTATTATTATTATTATTATTATTATTATTATTATCATTATTATTATTTTAACAAAGAATTGTAATATTGTGAAAATGTATCTCGAACCACGTCACATCAATGTACCCGTGGTTATCGACACATTTCGACTCCGTTGAGATTTGGATTTGGGTCACATAAATGTTCACCCAAGTTTAAGAAAGTAAATTATTAAAGGCGCGCCTAAATCGACTAGTGTATCATCACTTCGGGTAAGGCCGTGAAATTTTGCTAAACGCCCCATCCCGAAATCTAAGTAATTTTACAAACACATATAGAGGGCCCCGCGGCTTAGGTTTTTTTGTTTGTCGAGGCTTGTCTAATTCATTATTTTTTAAAAGAATTACAACATCATGGAAATGCATCTCAAACCACGTCACAATCAATGTACCCGTGATTATCGACACATTTCGACTTCGTTGAGATTTAAATTTGGGACACATAAATGTACACCCGAGTTTAGGGAGGTAATGTTATTAAAATACGCGACTAAAGAGTCTAACACGTTATTATTTTGGGAAAGTCCGTGCAATTCACTAAACGGCCCATCCCGAAGTCTAAGTATTTTTAATATATATACATTTATGAGGGCACCGCAATTTATGTGTTTTGTTTAGCGAGGCTCGTCTCATTTTTAATTACAACAAAATCCATGTTCCATGTAACAAGCAATGATTTGAAGGCAACTTCTCAATCATAATATAGTTTTTTAAGAAAATTAAACTAATATCCTAATATTAATAAACTATAATCTCCGAACATGTTGTATCCTGCTGTGACTACTAACTACCCCTTATTTTACATTTTTTTTCACCTAGCAAGCCAAAGTAAAATACATAAAGCTGAAAATTAATTACACGATTTAAGATAAACCAATGCACTTTTAGAGCAAAGTTACCTAGGCAAAAACTAAATCCAACTTCCGTTACGTAGATACGAAGCCATTCATATGAAACAAATTCATGGAAAACACATACCAAATAGAGAGATACAAATTCATTTAAATTAAGCAAGATAGCAAAGGACCAACATAACACCAAACCAGTTCAAACAATGGGATAAAATAATATGAAATTTGAGAAGTGCACCTTTACAATACTGTTTCGAGCTTGACCAATCACACAAGGATTCGAACAAAAACGTGACGGCATGGGAACCTCAATGGCGACCTCAACCTCGGACAGCAAACGACGACGAATTCAAATGGACCTCCAACCGGACGGCACCCTAACGATGACTGAAATAGAACCTCCCTAGACAACGACCATCGACGACCTTAAAGTTGGTTCGTGTGGACTGGTGGTCGATGGCGACTGGGTTTTGTCGACGACGAAGGCAGTAGGAACAACGAGGTGAAGGGGTCGTTTGGTGAGTGTCGTTTGAGCAGTGACGACGGGTTGTTTATCAACGACGTGGGCTGTTTGGAAGTTGGCTGGACGTTGGAGGTTGGTCGCCTGGTTGTTGCTGGTTGAAGGGAGGTGAGGAGTGGTATTTTCTTGGTCGTATGGTAGCGGTTGGCCGGAGATGAGGGTGGTCGAGTGGAGGTTCGTCGTTTGGAGGACTGCTGGTCGTTTCGCTGGTGTGCGACGGAGGTAGGGTCGTTTGGTTGAGGGAGCTCACGACTGGAAATGGCAAAAATGGATGCTGTTTTGTGACGACCCGACCCGTCGTCTCGTGAGTTACTACCCCGTTCTTCCCATTTTCTGTTTCATTATCGGTATTGGGTGCGTTAGAATTTAATTGGAGTGATTTTATTAAGAAATGAGACATTTAGTCTCTTTTAAGAAGGCTTAAGTTGGAAAAGTCAATCAGATGTTGACTTGTGAGTTAGAGGGATCGGAATTGAATTCCGATGATTTGGTTAGCTTCGGGTGATGATTTAAGGCTTAGGAGCGCAATCGGAAGTAATTTTGGAGGTCCGGTGAAGAAGTTAGCCTATTTTGGCGAAGTTAGTATTTTGGCGATTTCCGGTTGATAGGTGAAATTTTGATCCGAGGATCGGAATGGAATTCCGAGAGTTGTTGTAGCTTCATTATGTCATTTTGGACTTGTCTGCAAAATACGAGGTCATTCAGACGTAGTTTGGTTGAGTTTTTGATCAAAAAACGGAATTTGGAAGCTCTTGAGATTCATAGGCTTGAATTCAATGTGATTTGAGGATTCTGGTGTTAGTCGAGGTGCTTTGATGATTGGAACGAGGTTGAATAATGTTTTAGGATGCGTTGGTGCTTTTGGTTGAGGTCCCAGGGGCCTCGGGTGTATTTCGAGTGAGTTTTGAGCGAGTACGGACACCCCGGAACTTAGAAAAATGGAGGGGGCAGCAGTTTTGGCGCGGACCGCGCTCATTTTTGCGCTGGGCGCGCTGGCCTAGCGCTGGCCGCGTCAAAGTGGCCGCGGCCGCGGACACTGAAGACCTGCAGGTCATTGGTCCTACTTCAGAAGCTCATATCTTTTGATGTACAAGGAATTTGGAGTTGATTCAAAACCAAAAGTTGTAGAGCTTTGAATCTAGTTTTCAGAAACATATTATAATAGGCATTTGGATATCGGTAGAGAAAGTTATGGCCAAAATAGTGAAGCCTGTCACTGCAGTCAAATTGCTGCGCGGCCGCGAACATTTTTGTGCGGTCAGCACTCCCTGACCGCGGACCGCGGTCATTTTTGTGCAGTCAGCACTATCGGAATCCGAGGGGTACTCTATAAATACGAGGTTTTGGGTTTTATTTGATTTTTGGACTTAGAGAGCTCGGATTTTGGCAAATTTTCGAAGGTTTTTCAAGAAATTTATCGGGGTAAGTGATTCTAACTCAGATTTGGCTAGATTACATGAATATATCATTGAATCCATCATTTAATTTGTGATTAGGGATGAAATTTGGGAAGAAAATTGGTGAAATCTTCCAAAATGTAAAATAATGATTTGAAGGACCAAACGATATCAGAATTGGATAATTTTGGTATGGTTAGACTCGTGGCGAGATAAGGAATCCGATGATGTTAATTTTTCTGATTTTCGAGAAGTGGGACCGGGGCTCGAGTTTTGCAAATTTCGCGATTTTCGATATTTTTCGAGTTTTTTCGATTGGGTTATATTCCCTTAGCCTATTGTAATGTATTCATTGTGGTTTTGGCCAGATTCGACGTGCGAAGAGGTAAATTCGAGAGGCAAGGGCATAGCGGAGTAGACGTTTGACCGTCTTGAGGTGAGTAATGATTTTAAATGATGCCCTGAGAGTTTGAAACCCCGAATTGCACAACATACTACTATGTTGAGATGAGACACACGTTGTATGACTAGCGCGGGGTTATTTACTATTGGGGATTGTGACTTGGTCCATCCCAGTTGATATTTTACCGCGTATTTGATAAAGATTTACTGTTTTCACCATGATTTGGGCTTATTGCCATATTTGGGCTTCGTGCCAATTACTTGAAATCTTTTGTGAATTTACATAACTATTTTCCTCACGAATTGAAATGTTAGTTGAACTCAGTCCAATTGAATTATATTATTTTGTGAACTCAGCTACGTTTATACTCAACTCAAGATTTAATGATATTTAAAATGTTGTTGAACTGAGCACTATTTTTTTACTGATGCCCAAGAGGCTTATGATTATTTTCTGGACTGATTGAGGTCGAGGGCCATCTGTGAGGATATGTTGAGTGATGTGAGGAGGCTTTCAGGCCTCGAGTGTTATGTGAGGAGGCTTTCAGGCCTCGTGTGTGATGTGTGAAGGCTTTCAGGCCTATTGATATTGCGCTTGGGCTGTAGGAGCCCCTCCGGAGTCTGTACACACCCCCAGTAAGCGCAGGGTACCCAGGTGATTTGGGAGTGGGCCCGAGAGGCCGTTGTTTGTGTTTGGTGAGTTGGGAGTGAGCCCGAGGGGCTGATGTTGTGTGCTGGTGAGTTGGGAGTGAGCCCGTGGGGCTGATACTATACTGAGATTTACATATTGAGCCCGAGGGGCAAGCTTTGATTAATCCTTATTGTTGAAATTATTTGTCTTTACTGTTTTAAAAGGAGAATTATCTGATACTCACTGTTTTACTGTATAACTGACTTTACTGCGTGAGATAGCGCTATATTGTGCCCTTATGAGATTTCATGCTTTAAGTCATTATTTATTTTTATTACTCACTGAGTTGGAGTACTCACTTTACTCCCTGCACCTCATGTGCAGATATAGGTAATTGTTCACCCGATAGCGGGTTTTGAGCTGATTGGATATTTAGCCATCGTAGCTGAGCAAGGTGATCGTCAGCGTTCACGGCACCGTATCTCTTCCTTTGATTCGAAATTCCATTATGTATATTACTGGTCTTATAATAGTGTTTAGATTCTTTAGATGCTCGTGACTTGTGACACCCCGATTAGGGCTATGTTGGGTTGGATTTCCGCTATTTGGTATTATTAAAAACCATGTTGCACTATAATTTTGTTAAATAATTATTTTGAAAGGATTAATTGGGTTGACTGGCTGACCTTGTGTTCACGAGAGGTGCCATCACGACTAGGTTCGGGATTTGGGTCATGACATGTTGTCGCTGGTTAAAGGGGTCGTCGTGGTTGACGATGATGCAGCAGGTGGACGCGGGCTGGAATGGTGGTGATGTGTTCTGCGACGGAGGAGATGGGTTTGGCGTCAATGGCGGACAATAGGGAGGTCGACGGACTAACTGGTTGAGGAGCTCGCTGCAGGGGTCGTTTGGACGTGAGGGAGAGAGTGGTTTTGCTAGGAATTTTTAGGGTTTTTTCATGGTCAAAACATAGAGGCTAGGGTTTTGTTTTTGGCTTCTTCATGAAGAAGAAGAAGCCACCAGTCACCTATCCCCTTCCAAAACGTAAGCTTCCCTTTTCCGTATTGTATGCGTGTGTATATGTGTATATCCAAAAATGTATTCCCCCTTTCAAAATCTGATCCCCCCTCCTAAATGTAGTGTGTGTAGTGTTTAAAAATGTGAAGGCCAAAATGAGAGGGGGCTCACGTGGGTTGGGTACCCAAGAGTGATAGGTCTTTCTCGTGCTCTGTCCATGTCCCCCACGTGTGGTGGGCTTGTATTATTATGGGCTAGGTCCGAAAATTTGGCCTAAAAATGGGTAGTTTGAACCCGAATATTATTCTTTGCCCGGAATCGAGAATAAAAACACGAAGTTATTTAATTAATCCTGCGTAAATAAAATAACTATCAAAATAAAATTGACAATTAAAACAAAACTATTTTTATATTTTTTCAAGATTACAATAACTACAAAACATTAATAAAACTATTTTTTTGTAATTTTCGTTTTTATATAAAGATTAAAAATAAGGTTCTATTTTTTGTATTTTTCAAGTTTATGAGAAATACATAAACTAAAATTTATATATCTTTTTTTTGTATTTTTTCATTTTTGTAATGAAAATAAAGTGAAAGAGTCAAAATTAGCTGAGATAGCTATATTAAGCCTAAATTAAATATTTTAGGCTAAATATATAATAAATCTTGGGAATAGTCAAAAATCACACGTCTACAATTACTACTATCAGAAATTATAGTAACATCCGCCTTACACATATTTAAATGAGAGAAATACTTTTTCTCTTTGAATATTGTATGTGTCGTACATGAATGTCACGACCCAAAATCTAACCTTGGTCGTGATGGTGCCTATCGTGTTACAAGGCAAGCCTATTACCAAAACATTACTACTAAACCAATTATAAGAATTTAATAAAATATTTTCAACAATTTAATTCCTGTTAAACTAAACCAACTCTATATATAAATAATAAAAAATACGGAAACGAGTCCCAAACATCGGGGTGTCACTAAGTCATGAGCGTCTAAAACTATAAACTAAGATATATAAACTGTCTAACTGTCCTAAAGAAGAAATGACAAAAAGAGTAACAAGGTCCTGCGAAATTAGCAGCTACCTTGCAATCTCTACAGATAGTCGGCCTGAACTCAACGATCGCCGCACTCTAACTCACCTAGATCTGCACATAAAGTGTAGGGTGTAGTATGAGTACAACCACCTCAGTAGTAACAGAAATAACTAAGAAATTGAGCAGTAGTGACGAGCTAAGGAAAATAGTCCAATTATTTATTTTCATAATTTACAATAAACATGAATAAACAGGTAAATTCCATAAAAGCAACAAATACCACAAACAAGTTAACAGGTAAATGCAACAACAACAGAAGTAAATGCAAACCTCACAGCAATGTCACTCCATCACTCAGCACTCGCACTCAACACTCAATACACTCAACACTTTGCGCTCACTGGGGGTGTGTATAGACTCCGGAGGGGCTCCCAAAGCCCAAGCGCTAAGCAGGGACAACTCAAGTGCTACGCGGACAACTCACGCGCTATGGTATCACTACCTGGACCTACACGGTCAACTCACGTGCTACGCGAACAACTCACACGCTATGGTATTAATATCCTCACAACCAGGCCATCATATCAATACCTGGATCCGCACGGTTTACTCAATCATATACCTCACTAGCCTCACTATCATCAATAAATAAGGGGACACAACCCACATCAAGCATCACAACATATTAGCAAATAATAGAGACTGAGATAAACATGTACAATAATTTCTATGGCTGAGTACAAATAATGTGAGCATGAATAAAGCCTAAGCATGATCTCTAACATGAAGGCAAACAAGTTCAACAACAAGTAAACACATAACCACAAATAATAGTTATTAGGCCTCAGAGCCTCACGGGATGGACCAAGTCTCAATCCCTCGCGGTGAACACCCACACGCCCGTCACCTAGCGTGGGTATCACCACCAAACAATTACATGATATCAATGTCTCTGGTTTTATACCCTCAAAGCCTGAGTTAAAACTGTTACTTACCTTAACCGTGTAAAATCCTACTTCGGGATGCCCTCATCTATGGAATCGGTCTCCAAAAACTCCCAATCTATCCATAATCAGAATACTACTATCAACATAGTCTAAAGAATTAAATTCCACAATAAAAACTACAAAAATAGGCCAAAAATCCAAAACCGGCCAAAACCCGACCCCCGGGCCCACATCTCAGAATCAGTCAAAAATGGTAGAATAATAATCCCCGTCCTCTCCCGAGTCTAATCATATAAAATTCGTCAAAATCGGACTCCGTTGGTCCCTCAAATCCTCACTTAATACTCTCCAAAACTCAAACCCTAACTCCCTCAATTTTCACTTTGAAATCATCAATCAAATCCTAAAAAACGAAGATAGATTCATGAAATATAATCAAAACCGAGTAGAAAAAACTTACACCAATCCATATGGTGAATACCGCCTCGAAAATCTCCCAAATTCGAGCTCCCCAACTCAAAATATGATCGAATGAGCAAACCTTAGTTTTATGTATTTTTCTACTAGTTATTCTGCCTCGTTTCTCGTGCAAAAATCCCAAAACTCGTATTTTATTCCTCCAATAGATTCCTTGTGAAATTCTAGTCAATTTAGGCTTTTGAATCACTCAATTTGACCTTATAATGAATGAGATATGTAGGTTTTAATATTTGCAAATAGTGCAGATTTTTAAATATGCCGCTAGTGGTAATTTCGTAATTAAATTAAAAAATCTAGAAACCTAATTCTTAGTAAAATGACCATAAAATCCTCATACGATGTCCAAATTAGATGATTCTTTTTGCTACGGGTCCATAATTACGATACTGATCTAATGCTTCAATCAAAAAAAAATCGGAGCTCTTTTGTTCAATATGATATCGTTTATACTTGAAGAAACGACATTGCAATATAAGAAAAATGAGCGCAACACATCCAAACTTCTCTGAAACTTGCCGAGGCCCTAGAAACTTCAACCAATATTTTCCACAAGTCACATATCACTGCCCAAACTTACTCGAACCTCCGGAACACCCAAAACAACACCAAAAGACCAAATCAACCTCGAATTCAAGCCTAAGAACTTCTAAACTTCCAACTTTCGCCAATTCAAGCCTAATTCTACTATAGACCTCCAAATTACATTCTGGAAACACTCCTAAGTATAAAATCACCCAACGAAACTAATCGAATCATAAAAATCCAATTCCGAATTTGTTTACTCATAAGTCAACTTACGGTTGACTTTTCTAACTTAGCTTTCTAACTTAGAGAACAAGTGATCATTTCACTCCAAAACTTCTACGAACCCAAACCTACCAACTCGATACAACTCAACACAGCTTAACAACATATAAAGAAATAGAAATGAGAGAAACAGGTCTACAACTCTTAGAACTACTAATCGGGTCGTTACATCCTCCCCCTCTTAAACAAACGTTCGTCCTCGAACGAGTCTAAAATCATACCTAGGGTCTCAAATAGGTGAAACCTTCAGCATTACTTTCTCGTCACATTCAAATCATATGAACTCATCTCGTGGTCAGACCATACTTGTCACGTATCCATCCAGCCACCATTTCTAGTAATAGGGACACTACCAGACATATAGGTCTACAAGCACGCGCTCACACAATCAACACCTAAGTGCTCAATCTACAGTCAAAACCCAGTCTCAAGTCCTCTAGACTATCCCAACATCAACACATAGAAATCACATCTCGCACCTCATCCAGGGAATCACAATCTGTCAATGCACAATTGATACGAAGCGCTCATGCGCGCATATAAATACGTGGAAGGAAGCCAAAGAGTTACACTTCAGGCTGAATCAATACCGTACGATAAGAATTCACAAAGGTGAAGTTTTCCTAAAGGTTCTGCAGCCTCTCGAAGATAAGTACAGACGTCTCCGTATCGATCCGCAAGACTCTACTAAACCCGCTCATGACTCGTGAGGCCTATGTAACCTAAGCTCTGATACCAACTTGTCACGACCCAAAATCTAACCTTGGTCGTGATGGTGCCTATCTCGTTATAAGGCAAGCCTATTCCCAAAAAATTACTAGTAAACCAATTATAAGAATTTAATAAAATATTTTCAACACTTTAATTCATGATAAACTGAACCAAGTATATATATAAATAATATAAAATACGGAAACGAGTCCCAAACATCGGGGTGTCACTAAGTCATGAGCGTCTAAAACTATAAACCAAGATATATAAACTGTCTAACTGTCCTAAAGAAGAAATGACAAAAGGAGTAACAAGGTCCTGCGAAATTAGCAGCTACCTTGCAATCTCTGCAGGTATAGTTTGAGTACAACCACCTCAGTAGTAACAGAAATAACTAAGGAACTTAGCTGTAGTGGCGAGCTAAGGAAAATAGTCCAATTATTTATTTTCATAATTTACAATTAACAGGTAAATTCCATAAAAGCAACAAATACCACAAACAAGTTAACAGGTAAATGCAACAACAACAAAAGTAAATGTTACCTCACAGCAATGTCACTCCATCACTCAGCACTCGCACACAACACTCAATACTCAACACTCAATACACTCAACACTCTGCGCTCACTGGGGGTGTGTACAGACTCCGGAGGGGCTCCCAAAGCCCAAGCGCTAAACACGGACAACTCACGTGCTACGCGGACAACTCACGCGCTATGGTATCAATACCTAGACCCGCACGGTCAACTCACGTGCTACGCGAACAACTCATGCGCTATGGTATTAATATCCTCACAACCAGGCCATCATATCAATACCTGGATCCGCACGGTCAACTCAATCATATACCTCACTAGCCTCACTATCATCAACAAATAAGGGGACACAACCCACATCAAGTATCACAACATATTAGCAAATAATAGAGGCCGAGGTAAACATGTACAATAATTTCTATGGCTGAGTACAAATAATGTGAGCATGAATAAAGCCTAAGCATGATCTCTAACATGAAGGCAAACAAGTTCAACAACAAGTAAACACATAACCACATATAATAGTTATTAGGCCTCGCAGCCTCACGGGATGGACCAAGTCTCAATCCCTCGCGGTGAACACCCACACGCCCGTCACCTAGCATGGGTATCACCACCAAACAATTACATGATATCAATGTCTCCGGGTTTATACCCTCAAAGCCTCAGTTAAAACTGTTACTTACCTCAACCACGTAAAATCCTACTTCGAGATGCCCTCGTCTCTGGACTCGATCTCCAAAAGCTCCCAATCTATCCATAATCAGAATACTACTATCAACATAGTCTAAAGAATCGAATTCCATAATAAAAACTACAAAAATAGGCCAAAAATCCAAAACTGACCAAAACCCGACCCCCGGGCCCACATATCAGAATTAGTCAAAAATAGAAGAATAATAATCATCGTCCTCTCCCGATTCTAATCATATAAAATTCGTCAAAATCAGACTCCGTTTGATCCCTCAAATCCTCAATTAAAACTCTCCAAAACTCAAACCCTAACTTCCTCAATTTTCACTTTGAAATCATCAATCAAATCCTAAAAAACGAAGATAGATTCATGAAATATAATCAAAACCGAGTAGAAAAAACTTACTCCAATCCATATGGTGAATATCGCCTCGAAAATATCCCAAATTCGAGCTTCCCAACTCAAAATATGATCGAATGAGCAAACCCTAGTTTTATATATTTTTCTACTAGTTATTCTGCCTCGTTTCTCGTGCAAAAATCCCAAAACTCGTATTTTATGCCCCTAATAGATTCCTTGTGAAATTCTAGTCAAGTTAGGCTTTTGAATCACTCAATTTGACCTTATAATGAATGAGATATGTAGGTTTTAATATTTGCAAATAGTGCAGATTTTTAAATACGTTGTTAGTGGCAATTTCGTAATTAAACTGAAAAAAATCTGGAAACCTAATTCTTAGTAAAATGACCATAAAATCCTCATACGATGTCCAAATTCGATGATTCTTTTTGCTACTGGTCCATAATTATGATACGGATCTAATGCTTCAATCAAAAAAAATCGGAGCTCTTTTGTTCAATATGATATCATTTATACTTGAATAAACGACATTGCAATATAAGAAAAACGAGCGCAACACACCCAAACTTCTCTGAGACTCGCCGAGGCCCTAGGGACTTCAACCAATATTTTCCACAAGTCACATATCAATACCCGAACTTACTCGAACCTCCGGAACACCCAAAACAACACCAAAAGACCAAATCAACCTCTAATTCAAGCCTAAGAACTTCTAAACTTCCAACTTTCGCCAGTTCAAGCCGAATTCTACCATAGACCTCCAAATTACATTCTGGAAACACTCCCAAGTATAAAATCACCCAACGAAGCTAATCGAATCATAAAAATCCAAATCCGAATTCATTTACTCATAAGTCAACTTACGGTTGACTTTTCTAACTTAGCTTTCTAACTAAGAGAACAAGTGATCATTTCACTCCAAAACTACTACGAACCCAAACCTACCGACTCGATACAACTCAACACAACTTAACAACATATAAAGAAATAGAAATGAGAGAAACGGGTCTATAACTCTTAGAACTACTAATCGGGTCGTTACAATGAATCAATTAAATAAATATTTTTACAATTAAACCTTGATCCAAGTTTGTTTTGTGAGATATCCATATTTGCTTCCCATGGTTTGACATACAAAAGAAATACACGAATAAATATTAGTATTTTCAGAGATAAAGGAAAGACACAAAGTGAAGTCAATAACTCAATAATGACTTATTCAATAAGTGTGATGATAATTTTCCGTAAGATACAATCTTTGATTGAACAACTTAATTAGAAAACAAATATTTCATTTTAATAAATATTTCGTATAGTGTCAGTTGATTTAAAAGATTTAGCAAATAGTTTCACGCTTGTTTGTAAGACATTTTTTTCTTTGCAAGTTTTCGTCCTTTTTTTTCTTGTAACTTTTTTTTCATGATTCTCAACTCCTAACATAAATTACTCTTGTACATGCTGAAATCAGAGGGCCTGATTTCCCGCCATTAAGCCACATCGGGGAGGTACCTCGAGACCCCGAGGACATGACGCCACCTCGGGGAGGTATCTCGAGACCTCGAGGATATGAAGCCACAACTTAGTCCTCTCCTTCGGGATCTGTCAAGATCCGATTCGAGGCCGAGATCGGGATAAAGAGGGGAAGCCCCCAAGACGCACGGTTGAGTCTGATAGGGCCGGCTTATTCGGAGCCTACGCTAAGACATTGCATCAAGCCATCCCTTCTTCTTATTACGCAATTAGATAAATATGTATTTGTAACCGAGTTCCCCTCCTATATAAAAGGGGCTAACCCTACCTTGTAAAGGACTGATGTTGATCCATTTCTCCACAAGTGCAATAATATCTTTCTCTCTCTTCTTACTAAAACTTATTTGCTCTCACTGATACTGAGGATACCTCGATATCATTTGCCTCTATATGTGTTCTTCATCATATAACCTGGTTTTGGCTATAAAGAGCTTCGTCTGATTATATCTCTAATTGTTATACTACCCTTGAATGTCCCCGATAGCCCGAGCTCCACCTCGAGGTCGACCTCGAAGTCCCCATCGGCCAAGCCTACATCAGGGTAGCAGGCCCTTCGGTTCGATCATTATCTCGTTTTAGCTCACACTCCATCATTAAATTTCATAGTACTAGCATCATCTGCTCTAACAACTAGCTCGGGAATAAATCATGTATTTTTAGAGCCCAATTTTATAAATTTAATTGTCGTTATCATTTTTACGGTAAACAGTTTGGCGCCCACCGTGGGGTTAAAAATAATAGTGATTATTTTCTTGCTAGTTTCATTACACAAACGCATATCATCTTTCACACTTTTTCTTGTCCAAGAACCTTTGACTTTAGGTAGAAATGTCTGTCTCGATAAACAGAGTTGAGAACGACCGCCTTGAATATCACGAGGAAAATGGTGTAGCTATCCCGGGCGCCGAAGCACCACTACAGGATCCCGATAACGCACCCGGACCAGTACTAGCGGACACGGACTCACAGGATGCACATCAATTCAACGAAACTTCTCACGCCGACAGAAGCGTGCGACACGACGACCGACAGATAGTTCAAAAAACCCCGGCCCGGGAAGAACAGGAAGTTAGTGTTCACGTTATTTTGGAAATGTTGCAGGCACAACAACTGGCCATTGCTCAGTTGCAAAGCCATCCGAGAACCCCCAGCACACCAGCACCGGAGATAGCTCCCCTTGCCGAGCAAATACCCGAAAGATAAAATGATATCGGGTCAATGGACGACCCCACCATAGTAAAAATGCTGGAGGATATTACCAAAAGGATCAAATCGGGTGAAAAAATGATTGCATCGAACGATAAAAAAGTCGAGACCTATAAATCTCGAGTGGATCACATCCCGGGAGCACCCCCGATCCTAAAAGGTATGGATTTGAAGAAATTTGTACAAAGGTCGTTCCCCGAGGAAGTGGCCGCTAACCCTATTCCTAAAAAAATTCAGGATGCCGGAACTCCCCAAATACAATGGCACCACCAATCCCAACGAGCACGTCATCGCCTATACCTGCGCTGTAAAAGGCAACGATATAAAAAATGATGAAATTCAGTCTGTGTTGCTAAAAAAATTTGGAGAAACACTTTCGAAGGGGGCCATGATGTGGTATCACAACTTGGCTCCCGAGTCCATAGATTCATTCGCCATGCTAGCAGACTCTTTTGTAAAGGCACACGCGGGAGCCATCAAGGTAGCAACGAGGAAGTCCGACGTTTTCAAAATCAAGCAAAGAGAGAATGAGATGATGCGGGAATTTGTGTCATGTTTCCAAATGGAACGAATGGAGCTGCCACCCATCTTTGACGACTGGGAGGTACAGGCCTTCACCCAAGGCCTGAACGAACGAAGCTCGGTGGCCTCGAAACAGCTGGAGTAGAACTTGATCGAATACCCGGTCGTGATGTGATCGGACGTTTACAACCGGTACCAGTCAAAGATCATGATCGAGGATGACCAATTGGGAGCCCCTTCGGGCTCAGTATACCCAAGCAAACTCCTGGTAAAAGAAGCGAGACCAAACAAAGAAAGGTACCAGCCATACCTCGAAGACAAAAGGGATGTCCGGAGATGCAACCTACCTCACAACGATCGAAGGATAGATCGAGGACAGGATCCTCGAGGATTTGTTAATAGATCCGGGTTCGATCGGAACATAGTGCCAATAAACGTGCCCCGCTTATTGGAGTACAATTTCAGCGTCGATGTGCCAAACATCGTGTTCGCCATTAGCAAGATCGGAGACGCTAGATGGCCCAGAACGTTGCATTCAGACCCTTCCCGTAGGAATTACAACCTAATTTACAAGTTTCATAACTCACGCGGGCACCGAACTGAAGATTGTAGGCAACTTCGAGAGGAAGTGGCCCGATTGCTCGACGACGGGCATCTTCGGGAATTCCTTAGCAGCCGGACTAAAATTCAACCATGGGGAGAAGGAATGGCAAAGGGGAACAAAACAGGCAAGCCTCAGGACTTCTCCCCCATGCACTTCTAAATGGTCCATCCGAACGCGTTCAAATAAAGGACCACTCAGCAGGCGCTAAGTAAACGCCAAAATCCGGGATGCGCCGTCGCCAAGGTATAAACACCTATCCCTCTCCCCATCTTATGTTTCATGGTTGCCTTTGTGCAAGGCAGTAACAAAGGCAATCAGGATGATATCCCGGCTCGAAGATTCCGAGGCTTCGAAATGACCATAGCACTTTTTTCCCTTGATCGGATTTTTTTTATCCCGTAATGGGTTTTCTACCGGTAGGGGTTTTTAACGAGGCAACAACGACGTTCCTCCCAAGAAGGCCCTAGAAAGCCTACAGGACTCTTATTACTATCGGCCTGGTGCCGCAAAATGACGAACAATGCCCTAATAGGGAATAAATGCGCGGTCCGGGCCCAAAACAACAAAACAGCATGTATTAAACAACATATATCTACACCAAGCAATAAAGAATATTTGTTGGCATTTCATGCTATGGAAAAAGGAGTCTCAAATGCATCCCAGCAGGGGCCTCTCCAACAAAAACATCCTGAGATACTCGGAGACTTAGCGTCAGCAGTTTGATACTCGCATAACTCCAAGACCGGAACTCCGGGCTCGTAAAGCCCCAAAAACGCAACTCCGAGTTCATAAGAAGCGGTCTTCACCCTTAAACAACTTGATGACTCGGAGACTGACGATATTTTCCATGCTACATCACCCAAAAAACTGTAATACCTCAATAGGCATGACAAGTTGTAAGACCTTAATAGGAATGACAAACTGTAAGACCTCAGCAGGCATAAAAATCCCGAAGTTTAGGCTATACGTCGCATTTGTAAGAATCCCGAAAGGGCATACCCTTGATGTAGACGCTTAAACTATCACTCGGGATAAAAAATGGTTGCATCCAAACACACATGAATACGATAAAACGACTTATACAACCAAAATAACGCGACTCGAGGACACCCGACCATCGCTAAACAAACATCGCAGGCCACTACTTTGAATATACTTCAGAAAGAACCGGTTAAAACAGGCTTCCCTCAACAGGCAAACAACAGGTTATGAACCTTCTGAGGTGCTCAAAATATTGTTGATAACGACTTCAGATTGAGGTTCTTCTAGAACCGACGACGGGTCAGGCAAAAATCTTTCAAAAGACCTTAACGAGCGGAAAACAAGCCTACAAAAAACCCACGGGCAAAAACAACGTAAGAGCCATTGTCTCCAGCTAAGCAAGCCTACGGGCCACATATCAAAAGGTCTCTACGACCAAAAAAGCGTAAGAGCTATTGTCGCCAGCCAAATTGACTACTTGAGGATTAAAGTGAGCTCGAATCGTAACTCGATTTGGAGACCGGATCCAAAATAGTTAACTAAACAAGCCTACGGGCCACATATCAAAAGGTCTCTACGACCAAAAAGCGTAAGAGCCCTTGTCTTCAGCCAAAACTGACAATTAAGGGTCAATTAAAGCTCGAATTGCAACGCGACTCGGAGACTGAACCCTAAATAAGTTAAAACAACAAAACTCCCAAAGGCGAGAAGTAAAAGTCATCGTCGCCAACCCAGACGAGCGCCAATCTCGAGGGTAAACTAAGCTCGAGTCGGATCCCGACAATGAGTAAAGCATACAAGCCTTAGGTCAAGTCCGGGATCGAATCAACCCAATTGAAATTCCAACAAGCGAAAATACAAAAAAATATAAGTTTCAGGGTTCCCCCTTTTATTGCTACATGCTGACGACAAGGAGCAGCCCTAACCTGCATAGAATATTGAAAACCGTATATACATAACAAAGGAGGCAAGAAACGATCATTCCACTTTTTTTCTGGCAGTCATAGCCCAGCGGTCTCCTCCTCATCATTAGCATCAGACAG
Organism: Nicotiana glauca; assembly: GCA_026770625.1. Taxonomy (NCBI): domain Eukaryota; kingdom Viridiplantae; phylum Streptophyta; class Magnoliopsida; order Solanales; family Solanaceae; genus Nicotiana; species Nicotiana glauca. The sequence continues at coordinate 21,024 of MU760104.1, forward strand.
TAGGAACTTGGCATCACGATCCTTTCATTTTGCTTGCTCGATCTCCCTTAAAATATCAAATCCCCTTGTGTGAATCTCCTCAAAGATTTCCCTTCGGGATCTGCACCTCACATACTCTCTGCTATTTTCGGCATGATCAAGGGTCTTCTGCAGCTCAAATTTAGCGGCATCGGCGTTCCACGAGTAAGCTACCATTTTTTGCCCCGACCTGGTATTATTCATCACCACCTCGGCTCGAGCATTCACCACCTCGGGTTTTGCCCTTAAAAATTTGGATGACAGTTTCATGATCATCTTCGCCAGGGCAGAGTCATTCGCACGAGCAGCCTGAATTTGTGCCTCAAGGGCAGAAACCCCGGTCTGAGCCCTCTTTTTTGCCTCGGAATGGGTATTCACGCGCACTTGTAGCTTGATGAATTCACGTTCGGCGTTGCCAACTTTACCCCAAAGTTTCTCCAGTTCACTCACCTTGTCCTTCAACTGAAACAACAACACGTCAAGATGGAAAAGAAGCAATGCAATTCAGTACAAGATGCAGGATATATGTTTCTCCAAAAGGTCCTCCCGAACCCGACTCCGGTCAGCCTCACGCCATAAAGAGACGAACTCGCTTTCCCTTGCCGCACAAAGATGTCTTAAGGATTTCTTCCTATCTCGAGCATCCCGCAGTGGGGCCTCACAACAAAGCAGTTCGACTTTGAGCTTGTCAAAAACCTGAGAAAGAAAGTCAGGTGGACAAAAGGAAAAGAGAGGGATGCAAGTCCGAAACATCCTTACAGCGACCGAAACTCACCATCAGGCCGAAGCGCTGAGCCTCGCCAAAGACCGAAGCAATGTTCGACGATACCCCAATCCTAGGAAACTGCTGGTCGGCCATATCGTTTCCCCTTAACCAGTGCGAAAAGGTCGCCCCATCACAAGCCTTCTCTCACTCTGGGACATCTTTCCTTTTTTCGATGCTCCCTAACTCCGGGTTCAACGATCTATTTTCTTCCCTCGTGGGATTCGACCTCGCCTCGAAGAGACTCCTGACACCTACATCAAATAAATCAAATGAGCCAGCAAGAAGGAAGCCGCTCTTTAAAAAGCCAAGACGCCGAACACCTACCGTGGTGTTTCGCCTCCCATATCCCCTTTGATAGATCTCACCATCGACTTTTATCATAAACTGAGCAAGCTGCTAGCTTACGGGACCATTCGGCTAAGTCCGGGATCTCTCTGGGTAACCAGCGAGTTTCTATGAACAAAGAACAGAAAGACACCATTACGGGGCCAACCCCATGCTAAGTTAAAAGACAGTTCGAACAAAGCACTTACGCGTGAGGTTTCATCTCTCAGGAAACGACAAAAATTCTTCGGGTATAACATCGTTTGTTCGGATTCGCACGAACCGATTCATATATCCGCAGTCCTCATCCTCCTTACTGCCAATCCCTGGAACTCTAGCGGATCTATGCTGGAGAGCGATCATGCCCCGATAACACAATGGACGATACAACCTCATGGGATGGCTAAGAGTGAATTCTATCCCAGCCCTATCAGCAAAATATCTCATCGAGCGCACTATTCTCCAAAGAAAGGGATGAACCTACGCCAACGTTACTTGATACCTCCGGCAAAAATCGAGCACGACCCGATCCGGGGGACCCGGCGCGAAAGCATGGACATACACACTCAAGAACCCCTCAGTGTAAGTCGTTATGTTCTCCTCGGGAGGGGGGGTACTCACAAGATCGCGCCCTCCCCCCATCTACACTCTTTCCTGATCATCTTGAGGTTTTCGTCCGTCACCGACAAAGTGATCCTCGACATATGCTCTCGATCACCTGGAACATTGGGAAGTCTCCCCGATGTGTTAACTTTCCTCGAGACAGGGCGACCCGGATCTTGTTCCCTCGATGTCGGGAATGAGCCACCGGTTCCAACCAAAGGCGGAGCGCAGCAGGGACTCATTCCCATCCGAGGGTCAGCAGTCGAGTAAGCGACCATTACTACAACAGGACAAAGGCGAAGAAGATGCGGATCCTGGCAAGAACTCTCTGAGGCAGGGGAGCAGAAGAACTCGCACAAAACGAAAGGCTCTGTAGAAGAGATATGCTTATCAAAATTTGCAAAATCATCGTTTGAAGGGCGGATGAGCAAATATATAAAGTTTGAGCAACAACTGCTCGATTGTCCAAGAGGGCCAATTAATCCTGGCCACATTAACATCACCTTCTCCTTGGGGAGTGCACTAGCAGAATCATGCCAGGCCCCCTTATGACCAGTAAGATCAAAGAGCCTCAGGAGATCCCCGACGTCACAAAAATCAGATCGGGGGGAATTTTCGATTCCGCTTCAGGATACGACTAGCCTCGGGGCCCCGAAGGGCCGATACCGGAATGCAAAGATAAGGGAGCAAGAAGAAGAACTGATAGAACAAAAACCCTTTTTATATATATTAATAAGAAGATGAAAACGTATGTATACTGTTTGCTTCCCAGGAAGGGAACACATAAAACAAAAAGGCATACACAAAAAGCTAGGAGACTACTCTTCGCCACTATCATCTTCGCCTTTATCAGGAGTGTTCAGGAGCGCTAATTTTTCTTCCATCATACGAGCCTCCTCTAGATCGGCAGACAGCTCGAAGCCTCTAGCCTCAAGTTGTTCCAGGGTCTCCCTCTTCGCCTTCACTTTAGCATAATCGATGGCTCGAGTTAGTCTCTGATCGACTGCCATGGACATGTCACGAACCATCATATTCACCGTGGTCGCATCCTCCTTATAAGTAGCAACATCTTTTTCAGCCTCAGACTTGGCCGTAACCAAGGAAACATTCTCCCTACGATTGTATGCGAGATGGTCATGGGATATCGCCAATTCCCCAGCCATAATCTCGTTTCGCTTTTCCAGCCCGAAAATCTCCACCTCCAGCCAAAAAATCCACGAGCTACTCTGCTCGACCTGTGAGGAAGGACAAGCTGATGAATATATGAATCCAGAATATGCGCAAATACGGGGCAAAGGAACAAGTATGAGCGAGTCAGAGTACCTGAGCAGCAAGAGTAGCCTTCTCCCCGAGCGCCGCCTCTAGAACGCCTCGAAGCTCCCCCAACTCTCTATTTCCCTGGGCACCACGAGCTTCTGAGTCCCGAAGTTTCGAAGATAGATTATCACGCTCCTTCTCGCGTCAAGAAAGCTCCCCTTGGAGTCTAAGGACAGAATGATCATACATCTCCTTACACTGTGGCAAAATGAGAAAAGATAAAAAAAGGCGGCGAATAAATACCCGGGAACGAAAAGACACACGCAAAGGAAAACTATCACCTATTGCAAAGACTTCTCCACCGCTCTAACAACACTGGGAAAAGATTGGCCCTGTTGATCACACCAACAAAAATATAGGCAATAAAATCTCCCCCTTTGGGAGAAGTCCCGGCTTTGGCACCGACCATCCTTTCGGCATCTCTCAGCTCCCCGGAGGAGATCGGATAGTTCGAGATCGGGTCGTTCAAATCGCCAATTTCTCCAAATAGCGACCTACGCTCCCGAAAGGCCCCGAGCTCCAGTCCCTCAATATTGGCTCTAATGGTTCTCCTATCGAAGGCTACGCCAGATACGACCGCACGATTTGAGGCCGCATCAGCGTCCTCTTCAAGGGTCATTCGCCCATCAGCTCGATCGGAACCGATTGTGCTGGACTCAACAGCCTCCGATCGGGGCTCCTGTAAATCCCTCATGCTGGTCTTTGTTCTCCTCCTCAACGGACTCCCCTCATCGTCCTCCCCTTCAACATCAGGGTTTGACCCAGAAGTTAGAGCAGCAGTCCTGTCGGAATGAGTAACGGCTGCCTTGCCCTTCCTTTTCCTGCTTGTATCGGGCTCCAGGGCCTTTACTTCACCACCGGGGGGTGGCTTTATTTGCTTATTATCGCCAAGACCTGTAACAACATAAAAATCATTATATGTTTTCGCTAAGGGTTCAGAAGGAAACACAAAATACGAAGCGCATGCGACGATGGAGCCTTACCATGATTATTGGCCACCCAAAGATCCTTAGCCAGGATGGTCCAAGACCTAGTGCAGTACGGGAACATTCTATCCAAACGACTAATCCATCCCGGCAAATCTGGGATCACCTCCAGATGCCAGGCAAAAGCTGCAGAAAGCGCAAAGAAGTCATTATGACAAAGGAAAGGGGAGTCGAGGAGCAATTAAAGGGAAATTCACTTACGTTGAGCATTCCACTGCTCTGGAAAGGGAATCCTCCATGTCAGGATGATGTATGAGGTCCTCACTCGAATGAACCTGCTCATTCACCTTCAATCTTTCCCCCATCAACGCTCGTGAAAAAAGATTTCTTGGACCGGTAGCGAAGCTTGATCAAGCCTCGATACTGCCGAGGGCGATACAGTCTAATCAAATGGCTGAGGGTAAAAACCTCGCCTGTAAACCCTTCAGTAAAATGCCTAAGCATTAACACTATCCTCCAAAAGGATGGATAGATCTAGCCCAGAGTCACCTGGTATCGAGCACAGAAGTCAAGGATAACTGGGTCAACTTCCAACGAAGGAGCTTCGACGGATTTATCAGGGTCCAGGGTAAATGGGTAAGTGTATATATGGAGAAAGCCATCCTTGAAGTCGGTGATGCTATCATCGGGGCCAAGAATCTCCACCTCCACTACCTTGCTCCACCGACAATCCTTCCTAACACTATCAACATCGGTCACGATGATGATATATCGAGAGACGTGCTCGCACCAACCCGGTGTAGACGAGGGAGTCTCGACGTCAAAATCCTTCGACGCATTAGTGCTCTAAAGAAGGAGTCGACATGTTGTCCCCATCGAGTAGCCGAGATGACAACGTATCATCATTCTGATGAGGGACCGTCCTAGAAGTTCTAGCCATGAAGAATGGTAAAAATCCTTTTTAAAAAGGGGAGGATATCAAATAGCAAAATTTTGGTTCGCGGGGTAGTAAAAACGTGGATATAGAAAGGCTCGAACGATCGGTGCATTTATAGTAACCGCTAAGGAAGCAGAAAAGACAAACTTGCAGCAGTTCATAGTTCCTCGATTGCAGCATCTAACGACGGACCTACATGGTCCTCTGAGAAGTGGCATTTAATGCTCTTGGACAGCTGACATCATAGAAATGATGACCCCAAGGCGATGATTCAGTATCGTTTCCTACTACTTCGTCTTAGAAAATGCGGAGACTATTTGTACGCGGTGATATCAGAGGGCCTGATTTCTCGCCATTAAGCCACCTCAAGGAGGTACCTCGAGACCCCGAGGACATGACGCCACTTCGGGGAGGTATCTCGAGACCCCAAGGATATGAAACCACAACTTAGTCCTCTCATTCGGGATCTGTCAAGACCCGAGATCGAGATAAAGAGGGGAAGCCCACAAGACGCGCGGTTGAGTCTGACAGGGCCGGCCTATCCGGAGCCTACACTAAGGCATCACATCAAGCCATCCCATCTTCTTATTTCGCAATTAGATAAATATGTATTTGTAACCGAGTTCCCCTTATATATAAAGGGGGCTAACCCTATATTGTAAAGGACTAGTGTTGCTCCATTTCTCCACAAGTGAAATAATATCTTTCTCTCTCTCTTCTTACTAAAAATTATTGGCTCTCACTAATACCGATGATACCTCGATATCATTTGCCTCTATGTGTGTTCTTCGTCTTTATATGTTTTCTTCATCATATAACCTGGTTTTGGCTATGAAGAGCTTCGTTTGATTATATCTCTAACTATTATACTACCCTCGAATGTCCCCGATAGCCCGAGCTTGACCTCGAAGTCCCCATCAGCCAAGCCTACATCCGGGTAGCAGGCCCTTCGGTTCAATCATTATCTCATTTTAGCTCACGCTCCATCATTAAATTTCATAGTACTAGCATCATCTGCTCTCACAACTATCTCGGGAATAGATCACGTATTTTTAGAGTCCCATTTTATAAATTTAATTGTACCATTTTCATGGTAAACAACTCTTCCATAAACTACAACTGATACTGACTATAAATTTTGACCATTCTCAAACTTTATTTAATGACAGATTGTCCTAATTTGACATATTAATTAAAACTACTACTCATATAAACTACGATAATTACGTGATGTTTATTCACTTACTAATACGAATAAGAAAAATAAAATAAAATCAAACAGCTCAATATTTTTTAACCACAGATCCATCACCGATCAGGTGGTCTATTTTTTTATCAGGGTGCTCAAAGAAGTATTCCACATCTAAGTGGGTGATGTCAAATTCATTGTCATAGACAAAATTAGCTTCGGGGCCTTTATTCTTTAGAAATGCTTGATAAAGCTCAACCAAATGTCTTGGTGTATGACAAATACTTGCCCAATGCCCTTTTCCACCGCAACGATAACATTTAGTTTCTGAACCATTTTCCTTTGGCTTCTCATCTTTCCCTTTCCTTTTGGTGGTTATTTTTCTTTGGGGGTGATTAACACCAGGAAAATTTCTTCCTTGTCTACGGTGACGACCAGGACCACGAATAGGGCCACAGACTTTTTCACGTTTAGCATAATGGGAATACACCTCATCCACTTCAGGCAATAGTGTAGACCCAGTGGGTCGATTTTTGTGATTTCTCATAAGCAAGTCATTGTTTCGTTCAACCATATGGAGAAGAGACATCAACTCAGAGTACTTCTTGAAACCTTTCTCTTTGTACTGCTAATGCAAGACCATATTGGAGGCATGAAACATTGTAAACATTTTTCAAGCATATCACAGTCAGTGATAGTATCTCCATAGAGTTTCAATTTAGAAGTAATTCTGAACATCCCAGAATTATATTCAGAAACAGACTTAAAGTCTTGGAAGCTCAGATGAGCCCAATCATATCGTGCTTGTGGAAGAGTGACCAACTTTAAGTTGTCATATCTTTCCTTTAAGCCATTTCACAAAATAAGTGGATCTTTGACTGTGAGATATTCTATTTTCAACCCTTCATCAAGGCGATGACGCAAGAAAATCAAGGCCTTAGCACAATCTTGGGAGGATGCTTTAGTTTTTTCTTTAATGGCGTCTCCAAGACCTATTGCATCTAAATAGATTTCAGCATAACACCCATGTCATATAGTTCTTGCCTGAAATTTCAAGGGAAACAAACTTTATTTTTATAATATCAGTCATAATTAAAAGAGGAGAAAAGTTATACATTTGTATTCTCAAAGAGCTTCTTGAGACGGTAGAGTCTCGTGCTGTTAACGTGTAATAAAACAATAAAAGTAGAAGAACAATATTGCAGAGAAAGAAAGAGTATTCTTATTGAATTTTAGGATGATTTAAAATGGGGTAAGACCCATCTATTTATATGTCACGACCCCAGTTCCCCCTCCGTGAACTATCGTGATGGCACCTAGTTTCTACGACTAGGTATGCCTAACAAATTGCAGAAAAAGAAAGAATAGAAATAAAACTAGCCAAAAACTGTGGAATAGCATAAAGAAATATTTAAGATGCTGCTCAGCATATACCATACAAACTCTCAAACTATACTTACATTTCCCAAAAATCCGGAATCTCATGAAATCACAAGCTGTGGAACAACTACAGTGTTCTAACTCCAGAGTGTCTAAAGAAAAGTAAGTACAGAAGGGCTAATACTATGAGAGAGAATGGAAAAGGACTCCTCGGTCTTCGAACGCGGCAGATATACCTCGAAGTCTCTGATGGATCACCTCGCCTCAAGGGTAGTAGGGTTGAGTCGAAGTACCTAGATCTGCACATAAAAAACATGCTCAGAAAGGGCATGAGTACACCACAGTGGTACTCAGTAAGTGCCAAGCCTAATCTCGGTCGAGTAGTGACGAGGAAGGTCAGGGCCCTACTGATTATAGTTGAAAAATGAGATAGAACAATATAGAATACGACAATTTAATTAAATTCTAATTGTATAAAGTAACATAAGATAATAAAAATAACAACAATTATTATAGAGACAGAAGTAATCACGGAAAGAATACAACTCACGTAGATATAACAACCGGGGATCTCCCAGGATACCGTCATGTAGTCCTAAATATCAATATCCAGTGGATCTCCCGGGATACCAACCTGTAGTCCAACTCATAGTGCACGGGGATCTGCCGGAATCCCGATCCGTAGTCCCAAACGTAAATACCCAGTACTGGGGGAATCTACCGGGTGCAGTCCTGTAGTTCCAATATAAAAGTGCAGGGGGATCTACCGGAATACAATTCCGTAGTCCCAAAGTAAACAGGTAGGGGGATCTCTCGAGATACCGTCCCGTAGTCCCAAAGTAAACACACAACAGCGACACGAAGAATACTCAATTCAATTCAAATTTCATACCAAGGTAAAACAGGTATTTCTAACCTAGCATGCTGCACATAATCCAAATAAGGCAGTTTGAGCAAGTAAAGTAATTAAGTCAATTAAACTTTCTTCCCTAAGCTAAAAATAGGCTTAAATTACAAGCAGTATAAACGGGAAAAGGAATTACAATTATAGTTACTTAATGAAAACAGATTTTCAATAATTAGCACAAGTACGGACTCGTTACCTCATGTATAAGGCATTTCAAATATCAACAATACCAAATCCTATGGGGAGTTCGCCCCCACAAGATTAGACAAGCCACTTACCTCGAACCGGCTCAAAATCAACCCGAAACTACGCTCTTGCCACGAGTACTTGACTCCAAATAGACCAAATCTATTTAAATCAATTGCATAATGTAAATAGCACTTCAAGTAACTAATTCAACTAATTAATTCTAAGCTAATACGTAAAATTAGAAAAAATGACCAAAACGCCCCCAGGCCCACATCTCGGAATTAGGTAAAATTTACAAATTCGAGATCCTCTCACTCTCACGAGTTCATCCATACCAAGAGTACCAAAATCGGACCTCAAATGGCCCCTCAAATCACTACTCAAAACTCTCCAATTAACCAAGTCCTAACCCCCAATTTACCACTGATTTCTCCCTTTAATTTCATGCTAACAACGATAAAAATTACCATAATAACGCGTTTAGGAACCAAGGACCTTACCTCAATGAATCCCTCTGAAAATATCCCTTGAAATTGCTCGCAAAAGCTTTACCCCAAATGAAATATTGAGAAAAATGACGAAAAATCGTGAAGGAAATCTTTTATACTTTCTGACCCAGGCTTTTCGCACATGCGGTCTATTTCTGCTTCTGTGCTACCGCTTCTGTAGTCAAGGGAATCGATTCTGCGATTTTCACTAAAGCCTCATTCTCTGCACTTGCGATCCAGATTCCGCATATGCGGTCCCGCAGGTGCGGTACACATCCCGCTTCTGCGGTTTTTGCTGCCTTCACTTATGGCCGCATCCGCGGCTCCATGTCCGCTTCTTCGATTCCGCATCTGCGGTCCCCTAGCCGCAGGTGCGGTTATGACAGCAATAGAACAACTTCAGTTGTCAAACCCAACTCAAAATCTCCCGTTAACCATCCAAAATTACCGCGAGGCCCCCGAGACCTCAACCAACAGCACGAACAAGTCGTATACCACTATCCAAATTTATACCAATCTTCAAAACACCTCAAACAACATCGAAACACCAAATCATCATCGAATTCAAGCCTAAGAATTCCAAAAACTTCCAAATTACGCTTTCTATCAAAAAGTCTATCAAACCTCGCCCGAATGACCTGAAATTTTACACACACGTCACATTCATCACTACGAAGCTACTCCAACTTTCGGAATTCCATTTCGACCCCGATATCAAAAACTCACTATCGAACTGGAAACTTCAAAAATTCAACTTTCGGCATTTCAAGCCTAATTAAGCTATGAACCTCCAAAACAAAATCTGAACACGCCCTTAAGCCGAAATCACCCAACAGAGCTAACGAAACTAACAGAATTCCATTCCGAGGCTGTCTTCACACTGTTCCGACTACGATCCAAATTCTAAAACTCAAACTCTCATTTAGGGACTAAGTATCCCGAAACTCTTCGAAACTCCAAAAAATCCTCCCGACAACTCACAATAGCAGAAACAAACACGGGGAATGCAGTTAATAGGGGATCGGGGCATTAATTCTTAAAACGACCGACCGGGTCATTATATTATAAGGAAAAAATGACTTAGCCACAAAGTAAAACTCTATGAAAGATAGAAATTCACTCTAATTACCATTCTATTCATAACAGATATTACTGACTCTATGTTTTTACCGTTTTTAATTGTATTTTGTATCGTATATGTCCAACGTAGCTTGGTTATTGAGTTTATATGAATCGGGTGTTCATGTCATTGTTAGGAGCAATTAAAAATGATTTTTGAGACAAAATTAAAGAAAAAATGGAAAAGGAAGAAGATTCCTAAAAGTTTAGTTAATTAGGTGGAGAAAATAACGTCGCCTATGATGCTAGTGTTGGCAATTGAAGTGTGGAAGGCCTCAAGCTTGGATAATATGGACAAAGAATCGTGAAGGATTAACGTGGATGACAAAAGAGCAGCAAATTGAAATGAGAGGAATGTAAAAGTTCGGCAGAAAACGCACTGGATCCCGCGCCAGCCCAAGCGCGAGGCGCTGGTCTGCGCTCTTTTTTTTTTTGGTAATAAAAGATTTATTCAATAACGCTAAGTTATTACACCAAGAACTCGGTCTAGGCCACGTAGTGCCAAGACTGTCTCTTTTTAGTGCATGAAAAGTAAAGATAGGCGGTACATCAAAAACTTGTAAGTTACAAAAAGTGTCCAGACTGCATCCATTTTTAGCTAATAGGTCCGCTACTCCATTAGCCTCTCTATAGATGTGTTTCAGCTGTGGATCATTCGCCCTCCGCAATAGGTACCTGCAGTCATCAATTAAATTTTAATAGAGACATTTGTTAGATTTTAGGAGGTTTAATAGCTCTATGCAGTCCGTCTCTATTACTAGTGGAAGGAGTTTCTTTGTTAGTGCTATTTTGACTCCTTGAAGGAGGGCTGGAACTTCCATGTAGATATTGGTGGCATAATTTAATCCCATATTAAAACCTAATATCCAATTCCCCCTCTCATCTCTAAACACTCCTCCTATTCCCCCCGTTCCTGGGTTACCCGCACAGGCTCCATCTATATTAAGCTTGTAGAAATTTGGATTGGGAGGTTCCCATTTTACATAAATGGTATCTTTATGTAAGGCCCCGGAAAAAAATTTCGCTGAGTAATCTAGGATTTCGTGGTGCCACGTAGGCTAATTATTATATTTTATGTGCTATGAACATGGTGGACATCAATTAGACTTGGTAAATATAAGTATAAGTCTTATGGTAAGTGATGTGAGGTCCAAATGGAAGCTTAAGTGTATGCCAAACAGGAAAATTTTCGTAATAGGCTAAAATTCCAAATGGATTCGCACAAGGCTCTACTTTAAACGACCATATCTAAATATGTATAAGGTTTTATATGGTGAATAGTATATCAAATGAAAGGTCTTTGAGTCTAGTTTCCAATTCTTTAAATTGTTCGTCATTTGGACATTCCTACGTGAAGTTATGGTCAAATTACAAAAGGCTGGAAAATGATATCCTGTGTCAATTCTGCGACCGCAGAATGTGTCGCATTTCTCACTCTGCGGTCTCATTTTGGCCGCAGAATGGGCCAGTGTAGCCCAGTTTTGGGCATCGATTCTGCGAAGCATTCTGCGGACCGCATATCGATTCTGCGGTCCATTCTGCTATAGCAGAACCGACATCGTGGGGTTATTTTTTTTAATTTCTAAACCCGACCCCCTATCGATATATTAGGTGCTATAGCTCATTTTGAGCATTTTTCTGAACATTTCTAGAGGGAGAGAGAGGGGTTTTAGAGAGGGAAAGTTTTTCCCATCAAATTTCTCCATAAAATCTTGCTAATTCCTTGAAGATAATCAAGTGAAGGCCCTAGATCTTCATCCCAAGAGGTAAGATTTCATCACCCTAGCTTTTATTTCTATTCTTAGCTATAAGGAGTAATTAGGGAGGTGATTGATGAGTATAAGAATGGATTCCTTACAAGCATATCAACCTTAGTTTTATGGGGATATTATTGAACATAATTAAGTGAATATTTGGTTGGGAAAATGGAGGAAAAACTTGAAAAATGGGATTTGTAATCAAGAAGCTCAACTAGTGTTTGATAAAATGCTCCAATGAGCTGAGACCATGAATACCTTCCTGATTTGTGTTTAATTTTGCTATGTTTCAACTAGATTGGAATTGCTAGAATTTTTGGAACGTTGTAGTAACTTAAGGAAAGCTTAAATGAGGTATGTATGGCTAAATTTGACCTTTGTAAAATCACCTTATTTGGTGTACGAATATTTGGTGTGTGATATCTACGTGGATTGTTTGTGAAATTCTTGTGGTTGGTTTGTTCGGTGTTTGATTGGTTTTATTGAGTGTTTGTGGTTTAATGGTACAAGTAATTGACAATGAACTAAATGCGTGATTGTGAAAGTGTTATGTGGTAAGAGTTGAGAAACAAATGATGGAAG